>PVJN01050979.1:0-14609 GCA_004026805.1 Lasiurus borealis | reverse complement strand
CTCACGGCTTAGCGTGGCGAGTGCGATCTGTGAGGGGACCCCCCACAAAGTGGGTGGAAAACCCCCAGTTCACGCCGCCTGCCCTCCATCGGGGCCGGGAAGCCTGACGGCCATGCGGCCACCAGGAGCAAACGCTGGGTGGGCCGCCCCTGGCCTTAGGCCCCGGGCCCACCGAGGGGACGCACCCTCCCACGTGGGGACCGGGGCAGCTCCAAGCTGGTCCTGTCGGCCTCCAGGAGGGGCCGTGCGTGTGCACAGAGGCCTGGGAGGACCCCGCAAACCTCCACACGGCGAGGGGAGGACCCTAGTCCTACTAGCCCTACTAGCCCCAGCCCCATGCCCCCATATACCCTTACCCCCCTAACCTTCACCCCAATGCTAGCTGTAACCCGTCATAGCTGCTCCCAGTTAAAAGCCACGGGCTCTTCAGCCTGGATGCTCAGCCGAGGCTCTACACTTGGACGGGGGCAGGGACTCAGGATGGGGTGGACAGCAGGAGCTGTGGGGTCTTGTTTGGGGTTTCATAGGGATGCTCTCAGTTTTGGGCGGGTCATTTTTTTGTGTTTTATTGGGGGGTGTGTGCCAAGGGGCTGGGTGCCAGGGAAGAGAGCAGCATGGGAAATACTTCCTCGCTCGGACCGTGTCCTCACAGCTCACCTCCTGGCCGGGGTGTGTGCCCGGTGGTGGGCGGGATCCCGTGAGGGGCGTGCAGGGGGCCGCTGATCATGATTCTCGCTCCTCACTGACGTCTCTCTCCCTCTCCCTTCCTCTTTAACTTAAAACAATAAAATACGACTTAAAAGTTTTAAAAAGTGAAAGCATTTCTTTAGGTTTGGACCCTTTGGGTCAGGTGTGGACTGTTCTTGGAGACCATCGGGGGCATCGGCTCCGTCAGCTGCCGGCATTCCCATGGGGAAGCCTGGGCCAGGCCCCCCCCTCCCTTTCTGGAACCCCCGTGTGTCCTGGAGGCCCCAGGCTGGCGGAGCCGGGCCCGAGGCTACCCTGGGTGTGACCGCAGACAAGCCCTCGCCCTCGGCGCCACCCTCCCGGAAAGGCACCGCCTCCTCCCCGGCCGCTCCTGTGAGAGGGACTCGGGCAGAGAGGCCCTAGGTTCAGTGCCGGTCAGGCCGGCCCCACCGCCTTGCCCTCCCCTTTCCTCCCCCACCCCCGGATCTTGCTTTGGGTTTGGGGCCAGTGGCACCTCTAGTTCACTCAGCACCTTCGGTCTGGAGCCGGGCCACCCAGGAGGCTGTGCCCACAGGAAGGGCCTGTGCCCACGCAGCCTCTGTCAGCGCAGCGGTGGCCTCCGTCCTCCGGCTCGGCTCCTGTCTGCACCTGGACTTGGTCCACGGGCCAGAGCCCCAGACACACAGCACCGCGACGGCTCCGGCTCCGAGAAGGTCCAGTCCGCCCGCCCCGTGTGGGGCTCGGGGGAGCTCAGCCCCAGAGCGGAGGGACAGGCTGGTGGCAGATGTGTCTGCCCGTCCCCCACGTCGCCTTGCTGGCTCCAGTTCCAGGAAGTGGGGTGTGGGCCCGGTGGGTCCCGGGGAAGGCTGGTCTGGTCGCTGATGCCCTGGACCCCGAGGCTCTGGCTCTAACCACCACCGCCGCACGCCGCGTCCCGGGGTCTCCTTCCCGGGTCTGAGCAGGAACCGGTGCCTCGTTGTGGGAAGGTCACACCGGGCCTCTGTGAGCACATCTCGCAGGTCCCCTCCTGGCCGGGCCCTCAGGGCAGTGAGGACAGGCTGCTGGCGCTTCACGCTGCTGCGGGCCCGTCCCAGCCTGCACACCCGGCACGGCCGGACGCACGCGGACAGCACGGCCTGCCGGGTGCTGAGGCCCGCGGCTCTGCAAGGCCGGCAGGGCAGCCACGCTTCTGAGAGACGCCCCGACCCAGCCCGAGCGGCGGCGGACAGCGACCTTCGTCACCCGCGTCCTCCCGCCCCTGGCGGCACAGACCACACACACGGTTACCACTAGCCCGTCGCTGGGGGCGTTTCTCCAGGACAATTAACACGTGTCGGGGACGCTGCCACCTCACAGGCGCAAACACCCTCCCAACGCCGGCCAAGCACGGCGCCGAGCCCCAGGCCCGCGGCTCTTTCCCCCCAGAATCAGCTATCGCGTCCGAGACAAACCAGCGCACGTTTCCGAGTTTATTGGGGTACATGGGGGTTCACAAGGTGACCAGAGAGTAAGACCACAGGGGCTCCCAGCGAGGTGGGTGCAGGAGTGGCTACCTGAGCAGGACCCCGGCTACGGGCCGGTGGAGGCGCAGACACGAAACCGCCAGGCACGAATGGAGCATGCAGCTCCCCCGCACCTGGCAGCAGCTCGGAAGCGGGCACCAGTAAGACATGCATTATTCCCACCCCCCAACCCCCCACCCCGAGAAACCAGAAGACATCCTGTGCTACGCAGACGCCTCCCCGCACCCTCCTAACCGCTCTTGGGGTTATGCACAGCCAGGCCCATGGGGCCCCCAGCCGTCTGCAGGGCCCAGGCCTGGACAGCGGTCAGTGACCTCTGCACCCCCAGTGTCTCCGATGGGAGCAGAGCCGTGCCAACAGCTGCTGCTCAGAGGCTGCCTGAGCGCTGGGATGGGCGTGTGGCCCCGTCCAGGACAGGAAGGTCACGGTGGCCCCAGTCCTGGGACTTGGCCCCCAACGCTGGGCATAGCCGGGGAGCACGCTCCTGAGGTTCCTGGGAAAACCAGCCTCTGACCGGTGGCCAGGCCCCCCACGAAGCTGCCCAGCCGGCCTTCCAGAACCAAACGCCCGTGTCCCAGCCCAAAGGCAGCGTGACTGGCGAACTCAGAGGGACCCGGTGGAGGGAGAAAGGAGACACAGGAAAAGGGAGTCACAGGACAGACGCCGCTGGGAGGGCAGAGGGTCAGGAGGGCAGGCAGAGGGGCAGCAGAGATTGGGGGACCACAAGGGTGACCCACGCACAGGCCCGGAACCCCTCTCTGCCCCGCTGTCAACTTCCTGGCTTTCAGCTCTGAGCGCCTCACGGGGCCGACGGACAAGTTGGGAGGACCCCCTCCCCGTGCCCTCCCAGCCTCCCTCCCCACACACAGAACGGGAGGCACCCCAGCTGGAGGTCCCCAGCAAAGATGCCGGGAACGTGAGTGAAGCGTCTGCACAGCCGAGCAGCGGCCCGGAGGTCCTGCCCTCGCATAACCCCTCCCTGGGAGGACACGCCACCCACTCGGCCGCACCATTAGGCTCACTGTGCCTCCGGCACACGGCAGCCGCATCTGCCATCAGTCACAGGGCAGCCCAGCGCCCTCTGCCGTCCGCACAGAGGCTCAGGGCCCCTCACTCTCAGGGTTTGAGCTCCGGGCTCCACGGGCACAGGCAGGGCTGCGGTGGAGGCAGCAGCTGTCCTGGGTAGAGGCCCCGAGGTGTGTCCGGCGCTGAGGTCAGTGCAAAGACTCTGAAATGGGGTCTTTCTACGGTGGCTGTGGGGCAAGCCGAAGGGGCAGAGGGGCCCCGGGAAGGATGTCCGCCGGGCATGGCCTGGAGACGGGCAGACCTGCTGGCCCGTCGGAGCCCGGGCCCAGGAATCGCCGCGATCCGGCCGCCAGCGGGCGCTGTGGGCTGGGGAGAGGCTGTGTGTGTGGTGGGGGTTGGGGGACGTGCTGCAGACCTGGAGACTTCACAGTGACGAGGGCCTTGCCGCTTCCGGGGACACACTGAGGGACACACATCGGTGAGGTCTCAGGGCCGAGGGCGGCCGGGCCCCGGGGAGGCTGGGCGATGAGATGCTCCCTGCCATCGGCCTGGCCGGTGCCACTGAGACCACTGCCTTGGCCCCGGGAAGTGTGTCCGGACTCTGAGGAGGGGCCCCGGGCTGTGCCCCTGACCACTGCCAGGAAGGGCCAGACACGGAATGCCCTTCAGGCTGGCTGTCTCGGCCTCAGCAGGAGCTTCTCATCGGAGCAAACGGAGCGACAGGGCTTTCGCTGGGCAAAGTGTGGGCTTCCGCCCCCTTCTCCTCGGGGGCACCTGCGCCCCTGGCGCTCAGAGGCAGGCGAGAGGACTCAAACGCGAGCAGGTGGATGCACAGACGCCAGCGGGGTGCGCCTCTGCAGGTCGCCGCGGACGCAGAGGGTCGCCGCCCGCGGCCTCTAGGTGGCTCTCTTGGCTTGGTCTGGAAGGGCCTCAGACACGAGAAACTCCCTGGTGGTCACCGAGTTTTTCAGGTACGGGTTGGGGGCGCTGCCGGGCCCTGGGTGCTGGGCAGAAGGGACAAGTTGCTCCTCAGTTTCTGGGCTGGTGTCCTCCTGGCTGCCAGGGCACAGGCGTGGGGGCTCTTTAGGCGGAGCCTCAGCCACAGTGGGTGGAGCCTTGGATGAAGTGGGAGGAGCCTCAGCTGCCATGGGCAGTTCAGCTGCACTGGGAGAAGCCTTGGATGCTGTGGGAATGGCCTCTGCTACAGTGGGAGGGGCTTCAGTTGCAGTGGGAGGGACCTGGGCTGAAGTGGGTGGGCTCCCAGTTGCAGTGGGAGGAGCCTCAGCTGCAGTGGGTGGGGCCTCAGCAACAGTGGGAGGGCCCCCAGTTGCAGTGGGAGGGGCCTCAGCTGCAGTGGGTGGGGCCTCAGCAACAGTGGGCAGAGCCTGGGCTGCAGTGAGCGGCTCCAGGAGACAGTAAGGCCTGAAGGGGGAGGTCACGTACTCATTCTTGTCCCCTCCCAGAATCTTTTCCGGGCCCTTTCCCTTGTCCTCTGCAGAAACCTCTTTCAGGAAATTCTCGAAGTTCACCGCCAGCTTGTCAATGAGGTCGCTGGGGGCAGCACAGGGCTTGAGAGTCCTGTCCTCTGTGCTCACGGCATCATCAACCTCCTTCAGGTTCAGCTGGTCCTGGGAAGAGAATGGACCCCCCGCGGTCATCTGGGGGCTGGAGATGAGTCACCCAAAGCTCAATGGCCCGGGACACTCCATGTCCGTGCCTCCATGTTCTTCCCAGAGACCCGTGTGGAGGCCCCTCACCTCCACTGCCCGTCCATAACAGCCTGGCCCCTTTCCTGAGAAGGAACGCACTGCCTTCCAACAACTTCCCCTGCTAGACACTTCAAGGCTATTTCCCACAATCCTGCGCACACCCGCAGCTTCGAGCCCACCACCGAATGCTTTCCTATGGAAAACCACGATCACAAACCCATGGCTGGTCTCACATCACACAAAACACAGGTGGCTCCTGGCAAGGACGATGTCACTCCGTCACCTGTGCATCGCCAGGCCCAGCCCCCGCCCGGCCCCTGCCCCGCAGCAAGAGACCGGTAAGCGTTGGCCATAGAGGCCAGACCGAGAGGTTCTTCAGAAAGCGTCCAGGCACCAGGCAGCACCCATTTACTCTCCTGGTGACTTAATAAGCCGCGAATGAATAGGGTCATGCTAAAGGAGGGAGACGATAGAAATCAAAACAAAAACTAAATGTCCACAGTGAGCTGCCCACGATAAATGGACACTTCTGCACTGAAACAGAGGCTGATATTAACACTCCTGCACCAAGAACTGCTGGCAACAAGCGTTCGATGGGAAGGATTTGGAGGTTACATCTGATTTGGCTTATTTTTACTTAAGAAGTTCAGCCTTAACACTTTCAGAACTGTTTTCCAGTTGAAACGTACAAGAAAGGAGGTTTGTATGTGTGAGCCTTTCACGAGGCAGCCCCTGCGGGTTCCCCGTGCAATCACACCCCGCCCAGCCCCGCCCTACCTGTCCTCCTCCACCCACCCCACCCCTGCCCGGGGACACCACGCACACGGCCTTCTGCGGGGCCTCCCTCCGGGCGCTGCAGCACCGCGCTGTCTTCCCCACACCCCAACAGCGGGCCCTGCTCCCCACTTAGCAGCGGGCCCTGCACTCTGGGTCCCTAAGACCCCGCTGGCGCTCCTTTCTCCACCCAAAGAATGACATCAGAGGGTTCTGGGAAGGCGGGCTGCTCATCCCAGCCCTGCGGGTTCCTGGGGACCCTGCCCTTGGTCGCCAGCCGGCTCCCCGCCCACTGCGCCGCTCAGTGGCTTCCGCACAGACAGGCTCACCTTGAGGCCCCCGCCTCGCCACGCGGCCAAGCTGCTCTCGGCAGGGTTGGGGATGGCGGGCCAACACAGGTGCTTCAACCTGCGGAGGAAGATTTCCAAACGGGCCGAGTCCGGGAAGCCTCGTGTGCATGGGGGTTGTGAGGGGGGTAAGGGAGGTGGGAGGGGGGGGCTTGGAGCTGCGTGGCTCCTGGGACAGAAGTCAGCCCCGCTCTGGCTCAGACTGGGGAAGGGAGGCCGCAGGGGGGTGAAATGAGTGTCCCACGGGGACCTGGGGAGAGAGACCTGCCCCTCACAGTGCGCCCCCCCACCCCCACTTCCCCAGAGCCTTCTCTGGGTGATGTCTGGGAGAGCAGTGCTAAGGCCCAGGGGCTCAGGGCGGGTCCCCGCGGCCACACTGGTCAGACAGGAGTCTGCGCTGCAGCCCTGGGGACCATGACTGCTGGCTGCTGGGGGAGGGGAGGCCCCCGGGAAGGAGCCGGAGCTCCGGGAGGGCAGGAGGCTCTGGGGCAGCAGGTCCGCGCCCTGAAGACACTTCCTTCCCTGGTGGCAGCCAGGACACCCTGCCAGCCCTCGGCTCCGCCCCGCCAGCAGGAGCCCTCTGTGCCCAGCACAGGCTGGCCAGCGCCCTAACTCTGCGGTCCAGGGGTTCCCCGCTCCCGCTCTGCCTGGGAGAGCAGCTGTGCCTTGTCAGACGAGGCCTGTGACTGCTCACACCAGGCAGGGCCGGCCTCAGGAGGGTCTGGGCAGGCGCCCGGGGTCACGGGGGACGTTCTCCTGTGGGGTCAGGCCGGGGCGTGAGGGGCGCAGTGGGCGTGTGCCAGGGGAAGGAGTGGCACCGCCTCTCGGGGAGCAGCCTGGTTCCCGCACACTCACTTGGGCTTCTGGAGGCCACAGGCTGCGGCCAGGACGCTGAGGACGAGCAGCCCACCCCCGCCCAGCGCGGCCACGAGGCAGATCTCCAGGACACCTGGGGAAGGACAGAGCCAGCCCGTCACACTCTGCTCTCTCAGTAAAAACAGAGAGCAACCGTCCTGTTTCCTTCCTGCTTCCCGTTCATTCCCGAGAGTTCGAGTGACGGAAAAAGGAACTTCACTCTGCGCCCCCCCAGCTCTCCTGCGCGGTGTGGAGGCACTGCGGCAGGGCCAGCCTCCGGCTTCGCCCCGTGGCTGCTTGTGGAGCAAACACTGTTCCGGTGAGAAAACCAACGCAACAGGCAAGAGCCCCAGGCCTGCCCATTCCCGGGAGCCAGCCGGTCCAGGACTCCTGCAGGGTGAGTGTGGGTCCTGCTGTCAGACCTGGGGAAGGCGCCGGCGGGGTGGTGGCGCAGAGGCCTGGCAGCAGCCACAGGCACAAGGACAGGGACGAAGCAGCAGCGGGAGGGGAGGGAGGCGGGCGGGTGCGGCTCTGTCTCTCATGGAAAACAGAAGCTGCGGGTGGGCAGCAGGCAGGGCCTGGGGGCTGCACTCTGGCGGCCACCTGGGACCGCTGGGGCTCGGGGACAGAAGCCGAGCGCCGTCCTCTGCAGACCCAGCCCAGCAGCGCCCAGGCCGAGGCAGGCTCCTGCCCCCGTGCGACCTGGCAGAGCCACGAGCACACGGCTGAGCCCCGCAGCACGAGAACACAGCACGGTTTTAAAAGACGGCAAGAGCGACTTGAGGACCAACTCCGGAAAGGAAACGTCCACGAAGCAGCACGTTTTCTCAGCCGAGACCCACCCCACTCCCACACCTTCCGATGGGAAGCGCTCCCGGCCTCCTTCCTTCGCCACCGTGTCACCACCCGACCCCTCACCTCTCGCCCGGGGCTTGGCCACGTGAGCGGATTTCCATCCCCCCTCCCCTCCCCCACCGCCACCAAGGAGCTCCATGCACTCGGTATGTTTGCTGTGCCCGCCAGGTTTTTCTGATGCAGAAGCTGGAAAGTGGAGCATGTGACGTACTTTTTGCTTCAAAGGCTCCAAAATGACGGGGCAAGCCCCTCCTGCGTGCCCATGGACCCCCCTGAGGCCCCCACCCAGTGACCTCTAACACGAGGGATGGCTTTGAGTGACAGCTGGCTCGGGGCTAGAGTGAAATTGCCATGAACTTGAACAACCTCCTCAAGGTGACTTGGGGCCGCCCACCAGGAAGGAGCCAATGGAAGTCTGAGCTCAGCTCGGTTTGCCCATCCTCCCTCCTCTCCTGGCCCCGGGCCGAGCAGGTGGCGCTTCTCCCTGCGCCGCCCTCCCAGGGCACCCAGGGCTGGAGGGAAAGGCCGGGGCGTGCGGGGCAGGAGGCGACTCACTGACGGACAGCGTCTTGAAGCTGATCCTGGTGCCGTTGCGCCCCCCGGCGCTGGTGCTGGCCATGACCCGGACGGAGTACGAGGTCTTGCGCCTCAAGGACTCCAGGCCACACCGCAGGGTGCTGGCGCCGACCGTCTTGGCTGGAGGACACACACAGCCGGGCGGACTGAGTCAGAGCATTAGAACCAGGCTGGGCAGCTCACCCCACCCGCTTCTCTTCACGACGAGCTTCTCAAGGTGACCAAGGGCCGATATAGGAACTCAGGCTGCCGAACGCCAGGAGGCCACCCCGGGAGGCGGCTGACACACGCACACAGGCAACAGAGGACCGGACTCGGCTGGACGCCATCCACATTAAAGCCCCTGCACATCAGCAGACACTGCCCGGGGAAAAAGGCAACCCAGAGCGGACGCATATTCGTCAACCAGGGGTTGGGTAAGGAGCTGTGTCCAGGGTCTACTGTGAAAGCTCTTACAGCTCAGTCACGGGAAGACAGCTTAGAAACGGACAGGAGACGGCAGGCTTTCTCCTGGGAAGACAGCAGAAGGCTGACACGCACACGCCACGATGCTCAGCACCGTTCGCTCTGAAGAAAAGGCCAGGGAAGCCACCTTCCGACGCACTTGTACCGCGAGGGCAACTGTGAGGACTGTACGCAGCCAACCGTCGGGTGGGCAAGGTGGGGGAGACGGAGTGCTTGCTCGCTGCCCGCTGAGGCCTGGCGGGAGTGGTGGTTCTGCCCTGAGCTCAGCCAGAAGCACCGCGGGCCCCGGAGAGCGCACAGCGGGACTCACACAGGAACCTGCTCAGACGCTCCCGCCAGGACCCGCCAGGCATGCTCACCGCGCACCGTCCCCGCGGCCAGGCCACGAGGCGGACACAGCCCCAGCATCCAGGAGGGAGAGGCAGCGTGGGCTGCCCACTCCGAGTGGCCCTCAGCGATACGGGGACAGGCTAGCGCCTCCCCGGGGGCCAGCTCGGGAGACACGAGCGTGAGTGGGAGAAGCGAGACCCAGCAGGCACGCCGCCTATGACCACTTCCCAACGTTCACTGCAACAACATCAGCCTCGGGCTGATGGGATGGATCCCAGCCTCGCCGGCAGGTAGGGGTCGGCAGGTAGGGTGGGTTCCGGAAGGAGGGTGACTCAGCAGGGACAGGGGCGCCTCGTGAAGGATCCCTCTGGGAGCCAAGCACCAGCCCGGGTCGGCCCGTGCTGCACCGGCAAGCCGGGCGGGGATGTGGCCAGGAGGTGCCAGGAAGTGCCCCGTCTGAGCCGGACCGGCACATTGGATTGACCCCGGTTCCCAGAGACCGGCAGGGATGGACACGCCCCCTCACGGGGGGTGCACCAGCCCGTGTGCAGAGGGGCCCGGGGAGCTGAGGGGTGCGGAGAGGTGGCAGCCCCTCCCGGGGTCCTGGCTTTCCAGCGTGGCCGGAAGCACTCACCGAACACCTCCCCGCCCTCGGCTTGGTAGAACACGGTATAGTTGCGGATGAAACCGTTTCTCTGATGTTTGGGAATCTCTTCCCACGTGATGGTGACCGTCTTCACGCCGATGTCCTCCACCTTGGTCACGGGACCCACTGCCGGGACTGGACACGAAGGGGAGACTGTGAGCACCCAGCCGGCCCCCAGCGCCCTCCCTGCGGGCTCTGCCCAGCCTTAGACCAACGCCGGACATGGGGGTGGGGAGGGGGGCGGGAGGAATCAGCTCTTCTGGGAGGACTGGTCTCTGGACTCGTCGTCTGGAACGGGAGAAAGGGACTCTCTCACGGGCCTCACTCCAACCTGTCCCCCAGCCCTCCGTCCCCCGGCGGTCCTCGCCTGTGCCAGGCAGTGACAGCCCGCTCCACAGCCACCGTGAGGGAGGGGCAGATTCCCACGTGGGATCTGGGAGATGTTAACTTCCAAAAATAAAACATCTGAGAGGTTCACCGGTAACACCCTTGCTTATTGCTGCACAATGAACGATAATGTTAGCTCGGCCAGCGTGGCTCAGTGATTGAGCATCGACCTATGAACCAGGAGGTCACGGTTCGATCCCTGGTCAGGGCACACGCCTCAGTGGCGGACTCCATCCCCAGATTGGGGTGTGCAGGAGGCAGCCGATCAATGAATTCTCTCTCATCACTGAGAGTCCTATCTCCTCTCCTTCCTGCTCTGAAACCGGCTGTGGCTGGACAGGCCCCAGAGCCCCCCGCCCCAGGGCCCACCCCCACACACCGCCTTCTTTAGCGTAGGCCTGGACAGAACACGGCTTGCCCACACGGTCTTGCCACACTGGATACACGGAGATGTTATAGCACTGGAGGGGGGTTAGCTCATCTGTAAGAGGGGAGGAAACAAGTGTTACATGCAGGGGGAGGCATAGAGAAAGGATGCCAGCCTGGGAGTTACGGCCTACGACTCAGGCAAGCTCCCCTAGTCCTCTCGGGTCCAAACCGGGAAAACGGGGAAGTTAGGGCAGAGGGTCGAGCGTCTATTCCTGTCCTAACATTTTAAAATTAATTCTTAGAGCGACTAAATGATGGCACCGGAAGGAGAAGTGAGACAGGCCCTTCCCCACGCCCAGCAGAGGCTCGGGTGCTGTCCCCGCCCTGTGCACACGGACGCCCGGGCCCGGTTCTCGGCCTGCGTCCGGCAGGCGGGTGTCTCCCCCGCAGGACATTAAGTAGAAGTTCGGGCTGATGGATGGGCGGCTCCGGCCTCACGTGTCCCACACAGCTCAGGGGCCGCCCTGAAGGGAAGGCCTTCTCAGCACCAATCCCCTGGGAGAGGCCGGCTCTGAAACAGGGGCAAGACCCACAGGGCCAGTCAGACAGACGGACCACGCCTGGGGCCACCCACACGGCTGGGGGCTGGGAAGGGCCGTCTGAGGTACCAGGCCTGGTCTGACTCCTGCCAAGCAGTGCGGCCCAGCCCGTCTCGTGCGGGCACCACCTCCCGCCTGGGCTCGCGAAGGCCCGGAGACGGCGAGGAGCGGCCTCTCCTCGGGGCCGTGCGGGCCGGGCTACCTTGCGGGATTGTCCAGTTGCTGGCCCCGGTCACCGCCTCCCAGGACAGGGTGGGGGGCTCGGAGTCCAGATCCGGGAGCCACTCCACCATCCACGCGTCCACGTGCGGAGCGGAGCTCTGCCACGCCACCACCAGCCGGTCCTGCGAGAGGCGGGCCTGCACGGCCTCCAGGCCCCGGGACGCTGCGGGAGAGGGAGGCCAGCCTCCGAACGTGTCCCCGCCGCGATGCCGCCATGCATCCGCCGTGGCTGCCGCCATGCATCCGCCGCCTCAGCGCTGCCCGCACCCGGCCGTGGAGCAGCCAGGGCTCAGGCCTCCACTGCACACCCCGTGGTGGCCGTCACCCCTCCTGTCCCTTTCCTCGCCACCTCCGATGACCACGTGGCCCGACCTTCCCTTTTCTCCCAAACGCCTCTCGCTGCGGCACGGAGACTCAGGACTCGCCTTCGCGGTGCCCTCCGGTCGGTCACAGTGGCCAGCCCGCGGCCAGAGCCAGCCTCGGTTCCAGGCCCACCTGGCTGCGAGCTGGGGGTGGCGGCCTGGAATCGCACCAGAGCTCGGGGTGCCCACTGCCCGGCTGCCCCCCCCTCCCCCCTCCTCAAGCCCTCCTCCCCAGGAAGCCCCGCCTCTGCCCCACAAAGACACACATCCAAAGCGCTGGTGCCGCCCAGAACTGGTCATGCTGGCTGCCCGTCACACGGGACACGCCGTCAGGAACAGGCCGCGAGGACCCTCTCACCGAGAACCGAGCCCTGGCTTCCAGCCCAGGCGGAGGGGTCAGAGTTCACTGTCTGTTAAAAGTGCTGTGAGCACCAGAGGGAGACCACCCGAAGGTGCGCCGGGCAAGCCCGTCCCGCTCACCACACCCCACCCACCACCCACCACACTCCACTCCCCACCCACCACACCCCACACCCCACCCACCACCCACCACCCACCATACACCACCCACCACACGCCAGGGCCTTCCAAACCAGAGCCCAGTCCTGGAGGAGGCAGGAGAGAACTGCTCCCCCTCACACCCCGAAAGCTCTGATGCTGCAGCTGGGGTGAGGGCAGGGGTTTGGTGGGGGTTGGGGTGGGGCCAGGGGTGTGGCTCCTGCTACTTTCCGGCCGCGCCCGGGGCTGTGAGCCCAGCAGCCTCTGCTCCACCGGCCACCCGCCCAGCTGTTGTTGGGGGCACGGCCGGGTGCTGTCCACCCGACGGCTCCCTCTGAGGAAGAGCCCGTGGAATGAGGATCTGGAGCCTGGGCGAGGCGGGCGGGCAGGAGTGCTGAGCCAGAACCCACCCCCAATCCGGGCTCCCTCCCTCTCCACCGGCTCACAGCCCTCAGCCTCCACAGTGAGGCCCTGGCACCCACGTGGTCGTCACTGGAGGCGAAGGGAGACACGAGGGAGCACAGCGAGGCGAGGTCAGTGCCCAGGACACGGAGGGTCCCAGAGAGCTCGTCACGGAGCACACGCGTGGCGCTGTGCCCACACACATGGCCTCCAGGGCTCATTGGTCAATAGATGCCGCTCCTCCCACCAGAACCTCGAGGCCTCTGCGCCGCTGTCATCCTGACTGACAGGCAGCCCCAGTGGCGGGCGGCCCCTTGGCAGGAGGTGACGCTGGACTCACCCTCCTCGGCGGCGGCCGGGATCCTCAGGGTGGCGGCTGGGCCCTGGCCCAGCGAGTTGTAGGCCGCCACGGCCACCCGGTAGGCCTCGGCGCCCAGCGTCAGCTGCAGCTGGGGGCGGGTGGTGGTCAGGCTCTCCGTGAGGTTGGGGGCGTTTTCCGGAAAGAACCAGACTCGGTAGCCGAGGGCTCGCTGCAGGGCCGGGGCTCCTCTGGCCTTCTGAGCACGGGAAACGCAGGTTATTGCCAAACCACCCAGGAGAGGCCCGGAGCCGGACAGGTGGGGAAGGAGCGGGGTGACGTCAGCTCTTGTGTAGAGGACACACAGGTGGGCACCCTCCTGGGTGAACAGCACCCACACTCCGATCCCCACCTTCCGGGGCCAGAGAGGGCCCGGCGAGCAGCACTGGTTTTCTGTCCACACGGACATGGAACCTGAGTTGACTGCAGAGCCAAGCCCAGGGCGTCCTGGCTGGGGGTCACCCCTGGCCTGGAAGGCGCTGCCTCGTATCTCACCCCCAGCCCCCAGCTCGGTGGGCTGCCCTCTGAACCCTAAGTCCTCGGTGAGGGCCCAGGTTGCTTTCAGCCTTAGACCTGCTTCGCCTCCGCCTGCAGGTGACCCATGAGGCTCCCACCAGAGGCCGGAGCCTCTGCGCTTGCCCTTTGCACCGTCCCGACCTCCATGTTCCACACGGAATGACAGAGGGCCAGGTCCTGGATACACACCCAGGACCTGCAAGGTGACCTAAGCCCTAACCCTACCCGTAACACTACCCCTAACCCTAGATTCTATCCCTAACCCTAACCCTATTCCTAACCCTAGATCCTATCCCTAACCCTAACCCTATTCCTAACCCTATATCCTATCCCTAACCCTATCAACAGTATCCCTAACCCTAACTTGTAACCCTATGCCTAACCCTAACCCTACCTGTAACACTACCCCAACCCTAAATCCTATCCCCAACCCTAACCTATGACACTATTCCCTAACCCTACCTGTAACACTATCCCTATCCCTATCCCTATCCCTAACCCTAACCCTATTCCTATCCCTACCCCTACCCCTACCCCTCGCCCTACAAGGCGACCCAGAGGCTCTGGGCTGGGAACCACTGGGAAATCTGGGGCATCATAAAGCCTCTTGGGCAGGAACGTCAGGAGGTCCAAGTTCAGGAATCACAGCTGCTGGTGGGAGCCCAGGTTTCACACACACAGAGATGAAGACCCAGAGCACTCGCCTTCCACAGCAGCCTCACGGGGCGGCTCCCGTCCTCCCGAGCGGGTCCCAGCACTCTCCACAGATCCAGGCCCACGGGAGCTGAGGGACAGACAGGCTCAGCACAGGGGAGGGAGGGAAAGGGAGGGGGAGAGGAGGGGAGGGGGAGGGGAGATAAGGGAAGGAGTGGGTTAGGTTCGGGGCCATGGAAGGGAGTGCTTGGGGAAACAGCAGGATCCGCACTGCCGTGACCAGTGAGGTGGCACAGCATGGCTGCAGGACTGGAACCAACCAAAGGAAAACGTCAAACCGCGCTGGTCCTGACGCCTTCCTGGGAGCTCAATGACGGTGCCATCCGCCCCTTGGGACAGAACTCATGGTCACTGTGGATGGAGGTGTGCCATCCTCTGAGAGTGTCTGC
>PVJN01050978.1:0-14631 GCA_004026805.1 Lasiurus borealis | reverse complement strand
CGTGTTTGCACGCTCCCACACACGTGCATGTGTGTGTCTGCCCTGAGGCTTGGGCCATTCCAGGAAGAGCTCCCAACCCCCGCCCCCCCATCCCTGTACCCATTAAACTGTGCCAGCTGGGCAGGCAGCTGTCTCTGGGGAAAGAGAGACTACAGAGAGCCCCTTGTCCCTCCTCCCAGCAGCCCCCCCCCCCCACTCCTCTGGTAGCTGTCGGAGCACTTTACAGTTTACTAAATTCTTTCACCCAGCAGCATCACATAGGAGCCTCACAGCAATCCTTCAGGGCAGGTCCCCTATCCCTCTTTTTCAGAGCTGGACAGAGGCTCAGAGAGGTAAAGTGGCTTGCTGAAGGTCACACAGCTAGCAGTAACCGGTGGGAGATTGGAGCCGGGTCTCCAGACTCCTAGTCTAGTATTCTTTCCAACATAGCACCCTGCTTCCCGGGAAACCAGGGTACCCGGGTGGATGGTCTGGTGCACAGGCGGGTGAGGAGCAGTGCTGGGACTGGAGGGAGGCACAGCAAAGAGAGAGGGTGAGAAGTCCCCGGCAGAGCAGTGGGATTGAAGGAACCAGGTCCCAGGAGAGGGAGAGGAGGGTCCCCAGGGAGTGGGGCCCGGGGACAGTGATGGGGGGAAGTCCTGAAGGATTAAAGTCAGGAGCTCTGGGATGTGAGGGCAGGCATTGCGCCCTGGAGAGGGCACAGACGTGGGGCTCAGAGCCACCTCTGTCAGCTAAGATGAGAGAGAATGGATGGGGGTGTTCAGGAGCCATGGAGGGCCAGGGCTACAGGGATGCTGCTGGAGGCCCCTGAGAGGACAGTGCGGGCCTTCAGACCAGGTTACCCACACCCTGGCCCAGCGCCCCGCCCTAGTGGTGAGAAGATAAGCCCCCACCTGCTCCTCATCTCCAAGGTTCAGAGAGCAACGGAGGCATTAATAACCAAATGGAAACAGCAGTGTTGGTAATGTCAGCCAACCTTTACAGGAGCCTTATTAGGGGCCACTGGCTCCACAGCCCCCCACGAAGCCCCACGAGGGTGGAAATCTCGAAGCCCAGGCTCCCTCAGTCCCCGATCTTCGTCCCTCAACGTTTCAGTGGCAGCCGACCCCCAAGAGGAAAGGGCCCTCACCCTGAACCTTTCCCAGTCCTGGCCCCTTCCCCCTCTACCATGCATCCCTCTGCCTCGAGGGTGACTCCCGCCACAACTGCTGTCATCACTAGCAGCCACTCTTGTCCACAGCTAATTGTGCTCGGACGCCAGGGGCTTTGTGCAGGCCCACAGGCCACTCTGTCTATCCCCTGCCTTTGGCCAGGACTTACTCTCACCCCGCCCTCAGTGCTCAGAGGCAGCAGGGCCCAAAATGGACTTCAGTGTGAGCCCAGATCTGAGTCCCCGCTCTATCGTTTCCTTGGTCTGTGGTCTGTGACCTTGAGCAAGTCACTCACCTCACTGGGCCTTAGTTTATTTACCTGCAAATTGGGAACAATGCTGATAACTGGACTGAAAGCTTAACTTTTTAAAGGAGGATTACAAAACCTAGCGCAGTCCTGACTCATAGTAAGTACTTACCAAGTGTTGGCCATTATTCGTCTTAGTGTATACTCTCCCATCCCCTGCGTTTCCTGGTCACCCTTCTAAGGGAGCAGAGGTGTTCTTCCTGCTGCAGCTTCCTCTGACCCCAGGGCCTCTGAGGAGGGCGGGACACGGGGAGGTGGGCATGGAGGCTCTGAGGGGGGTGCCTCTGACAGCTCCCCCACCCTCCCGCAGACCTCGCTGGTGCACCTGCTGAAGACAGTGCGGCTGCTGCGGCTGCTGCGGCTGCTGCAGAAGGTGGAGCGGTACTCGCAGTGCAGCGCGGTGGTGCTCACGCTGCTCATGTCCGCCTTCGCGCTCCTGGCCCACTGGATGGCCTGTGTCTGGTACGTCATCGGGCGCCGGGAGATGGAGGCCAACGACCCCCTGCTCTGGGACATCGGTGAGCCACTGACCCCGGACGTCCACTGACCACCCATCCTCTGCCCTGTGCACTCAGCACTCAGGCACCCACCACCCACATTTCTCCAGTCACCCAACCAACACGCATTGAGCTCCTTCCGATCAAGCGTGGGAATGCTGATTCGTAGACAAGAGCTTTGCCTTGGGGGGACCTCACAGCCTAGCAGGGGAGCAAGACGGGTGATAGGCAATCAAAATACGGTATGTATGGAGCGAGGTAGTGTGCTGGGGGTCCTGGTCTTTGCTGCATGACATTCTCCAGTGAGAGGAGGGTGTTAGGGGCAGAGGGAGCGGTACTCCTCCCTGGCTCCTCCTGGTGGCTCCCCACTGCCATCAGGTCCACACTCAGGGCGCGCCCTCTCTGTCCCTACCTGGCCCCTCCTTACCCCACCCCCTGGGCCGCAGCCACCCTGGCCTCCTCCAGTACCCACGATGCACTGCTCTCTCACTCGGGGCCTGGACCCTGTTTTCCTCTCTGCAATCCTTTCCCTTCGGTGTTCCCTCCCTTCACCTAGGTGACCTGTCTGCCCCTTCCAATCTCAGCTAAAATGCTGTCCTAAGGGAGCTTTTCAGGGACCATACTCTCCCCCACCCATCGTATTGGCTTTCCCTAAGCCTGTATGACGCCTAAGATACCCCATTGTTCCCTTTTATTTTCAATATTTTTATTGTTGATAGTATCACAGATTATCATCTCCCATTCTCACCCTGCGCCCCCGCCCCCATTTCTTCTTATAGTTCCCTTTTAGTCGCTCACCTCCCACCTGTAATGATTGATTTCGTGTCTCTTTCCCCTCCAGACCGTCATTCCCACCGGGGCAGGGCGGGCGTGTCTGGCTGGGTCAGGTTCCAGCACCCTGTGCCCAGGAGGCACTGCGTAAACTCTTAGAGAGGCAGAGGCCCCGCACAGTCAGCCATGCGACAGTTGGTAGCCTTGAGCGGCAGCTGTAACCAATTCAGGGTGGGGAGGCTCAGGCCATGGCTGCCTGTGCGAACCTCCCCTCCCGCTGTAAATACTTGCCTACAGTCAGGGCAGGCGGCTCAGGGGCACCCAGTTCCCCACCACCTGCCTCCTCCCTCCCTCCAGGCTGGCTGCATGAGCTGGGCAAGCGGCTGGAGGTGCCCTACGTCAACAGCTCGGCGGGCGGCCCGTCGCGGCGCAGCGCCTACATCGCCGCGCTGTACTTCACGCTCAGCAGCCTCACCAGCGTGGGCTTTGGCAACGTGTGCGCCAACACGGACGTGGAGAAGATCTTCTCCATCTGCACGATGCTCATGGGCGGTGAGACCCGGCCTGCCAGGCCAAGCATGCAGCTAGGGGGACGGGGTCCGAAGGAGGCCCCCCGGGCCGTCCCGCACTCATCCGCAGGCCTTTCCTCCGGCCTTCTGCATCCTGGCCCTGGGGACCCCACAAACAGGCGTGGTGTCTTGTTTAGGGGAAAGGGGAAACTCAAGTGCATGACCTATTTAGGGGAAGAAGGAAGGGGTGGGTGAGAGACGCATCAGGTCTGACCCCTCTTGGGACCACTCTCCATTCCCCTCCCAAGCCAGCCCCTGGCACCAGGTAGGCACCTAGGAGCCCACTGGCTCTCCTGCCTTCCCCGGAACCCAGAGGCCTGTCCAGGGCAGGCAGGGTGGGTTTGGGAACGGGTGGCCTCCCTAACCGGCCGGCCCGCCCGCTTGCCCGTGCTGCAGCGCTGATGCACGCCGTGGTGTTCGGGAACGTGACGGCCATCATCCAGCGCATGTACTCGCGCCGCTCGCTCTACCACAGCCGCATGAGGGACCTCAAGGACTTCATCCGCTTGCACCGCCTGCCCCGGCCGCTCAAGCAGCGCATGCTCGAGTACTTCCAGACCACGTGGGCTGTCAACAGCGGCATCGACGCCAACCAGGTAGCGTGCCGCCCGGGCTCCTGGTCTTGGCCGCAGGGCCGGGCCGTGGGGAGAAGGGCACAGCCTCTCCGGGTTCGGCGTGGGGGCGAGTGGGCTTACAGGGAGGGGCGGTGTTCTTCGCAAGGACGGGTGCCCCCTGGAATCCACATCCCTGTTCGCGTGCACGAGCATGTGGGACGTGAAAGGGAGCTCGGGCCTTAGCTAAAGCCATGTTGCCTTCGGCCGACAATTCCCCAGCTCCCGCTGTGGGCCAGCCTCTGAGCTGAACACAGGAAGCTCCGAGGCGATCTCAGCCTTTTCCCTCGGGGAGACAGCAGCCTGGGGAGGGAGGCAGAGAGGTAAATAGGTGGCACAGTGGATGGGTCTCTGCCGGAGGGATGCACCTGCCACTTGGGAAACCCCACTGGGTTGCATCTGGGCCCAGAGGAGGAGTGGGGGAAGGTGGCACCGAGAAGGATAAGAAGGAAATGGGCCTGCCACCTCAGGAGCTCAGGTCCAGAAATGTGGGCACAAAAGAGCGGGGGCGAGTTCAGGAAACGGAAGGTGGTTCAGTGAGCCTTCAGGAACGCGAGTGTGGGCACCGTGGCGCGTGGAGAGGGAGAGGAGCGCCGGAGACTGGGTGGGCAGGCGCAGGTCCCAGATGGCCTGGACTTTCGATGTTCTCCTGCAAAATGCTGAGGGCGGGGAGTGGCCCGGGGCTCCGGGAGGGATGTCTGTGCGCAGGCACCGCGGGACTTGGTGGTCCTGGTTGCGGAAGAGGAGCGCAGAGCGATTCCCCGGTTTCTGGCTGGGCCACGGGGTGCGATGGGGGTGTCACAGGGAGAAGATGGTACTTGCGGGGGAAAAGGAGAGCCCCGTGTGGGCCATGATGGAGTGTGGTGCCTGTGGGAGAGCCAGGTGGAGTCTGCCCCGTAGGTAGTGGAAAATATAGGTCTGGACCCAGATGGAGGGCTCTGGGCTTCCAGGGAGTGGGCAAGTGGTGGAGCCGGCTGCTGTGATGCAGGGTGTGGAAAGTGAGGAGAGAGCCACAGAGTACGCTGCAGAGGAGGAACCTGGCAGACAATGGGGACAAGAAAGAGACCGACAAGCCACAGGGACTGAAGACCTCCATCCAGCACTGATGGAACCGTGCATATTTAGTTTAGCTCGAGGAAGTCATTGCTAATATTCAAGATCTAGTGTAACCCCGCCATTTACAGGTGGCCCAGAGAGAGGAGATGGATTGCTCAAGGTCCACAGCGATTTAAAAGCAGAGCTGGCTCTCATCTCTTCTTCCTCTATCTCTCTCTGGTCTGTCACTCCTCCTTCTCGCTCTCTAGTCCTCCTTCCTCTCACTCTCTAGTCTCTCATTCCTCCCTCTCTACTCCTTCTTCTCTCTCTCTAGTCACTCCTTCCTCTTTCCCTCTAGTCTCTCCTCCTCTCTCTACGCCTCCTTTTCTCCCTCTAGTCACTCCTTCCTCTCTGTACTCCTTCCTTCCTCTCTCTCCTCCCTCCTTCCTCTCTCTACTCACTCCTACCTCTCTCTAGTCTCTCTTTGCTCTCACTCTCTCCTCACTCCTACCTTGCTCTCGCCCTCTCCTCACTCCTACCTCGCTCTCATTCTAGTCACTCCTTCCGCTCTCTAGCCTGCCTTCCTCTTGCTCTCTCTACTCACTTTCCTCTCTCCCTAGTCTATCCTTCCTATCTCTCTACTCACTGCTCTTCCTCTCTCTAGTCACTCATTCTTCTCTCTAGTCTCTTCTTCCTCTGTCTCTCTCTGGTCTGTCACTCCTCCTCCGCCTCGCTCTCTAGTCCTCCTTCCTTTCACTCTGTAGTCCCTCCTTTCCCCCTCTCTCTGGTCACTGCTTACTCTCTCTCTACTCACACCTACCTCTCTCTAGTCTCTCTTTCCTCTCGCTCTCTCCTCACTCCTACCTCTCTCTCTCTCTAGTCACTCCTTCTCCTCTCTCTAGTCACTCTTTCCACTCTCTCTAGGCTTGCCCTCCTCTCGCTCTCCCTTGTCTATCCTTCCTATCTCTACTCACTCCTCCTCTCTATCTATTCACTCATACTTCTTGCTCTCTTGTCACTCTTACCTCTCACTCTAGTCTCTCCTTCTTCTCACTCTCTTGTTATTCCTACCTCTCTCTCTCTATAAAGAAAAATAAAATACCAAAAATAAATAAATAAATAAATAAAAGCAGAGCTGACTTCTAGTCTAGCTTCCAGGTTGAGGCTGACCCACCAGGGTTGGTCCTTGCATTGTGGAGTTGAGGAACCAGGGCATGTGTGAGTGACTTAGTGCGTGACCCAGGTCAGTGGGCAGGCAGGAAAAGACCTGGTCTCTGCCCCAGCAGTTGGGTTGGGAGGCCCACACACTAGTAAAATTGCGGTTAAAAAAAATGGGTAACTTCGAAGCAAAGGGCAAGTTGGAGCGATCTGCTGGGAGACAGACAGCTCAGCACGTTGGTAGAAATGAAGTAGCAGCTGCAGGGGGGATGGCCCGAATGACCTGTGCCCCTCATGCAGTTACTGCGTGACTTCCCGGACGAGCTGAGAGCTGACATTGCCCTGCACCTGAATCGGGAGATCCTGCAGCTGCCGCTGTTTGGGACAGCCAGCCGGGGGTGCCTGCGGGCCCTCTCCCTGCACATCAAGGCCTCATTCTGTGCTCCGGGCGAGTACCTGTTGCGCCGAGGGGACGCGCTGCAGGCGCACTACTACGTCTGCTCAGGCTCGCTGGAGGTGCTCCGGGACAACATGGTGCTGGCCATCCTGGGTGAGGACACCACCACCACCCACCCCCTACCCTGGACCTTCCCCAGAGGCCCTGTGAGTGGCCAAGAATCTAGGGACTGGGATGCTTTTAGTGGATGTCTGGAATTCCTGCTGAGGAGTACTCTTTCTTGGTCCCTCCCCCCTACTACCATCCCCTCTTGACCGTTACCTTCAGATTCTCCCCTAATCTCGTTGGCCATCCCTCAACCCATCAACCCTTCCTCAGTGACTGTCCCTCAAATAAATTGATTCTTCACCATTGACCTTCACCCCCATTGACCTTTACCCTTTAACTGACCCCTCTGACCATTCTTTATTGATCATTGATCAATTCCACTGGTCATTCCTCCAACCTTACTGACACTCCTCATTAACTGTCTCCCAACTTCGCCAGTCATTCTTCACTAACCTTTTCCCAGTTCCATTGATCACTTCCACCAATCCCACCCTCAACCATCCTTCAAACACACCCTCAAATTCATTGACTAGGTATATCCTCTTGGACCCTCTCCCCAGCTGACTGGTCCCAGCTCACTGTCCCCATCCCTTACCCACAGGGAAGGGGGACCTGATTGGGACAGATACCATTGAGCCAGGACAGGAGCCTGGGTCAGAAGCAGGCCCGAGCTGTGTGCTGAAGACCAGCGCTGACGTGAAGGCACTGACCTACTGTGGCCTGCAGCAGCTGAGCAGCCGAGGGATGGCTGAGGTCCTGAAGCTCTATCCTGAGTATGCGGCTGCCTTCCGGGCTGGTCTGCCCCGGGACCTCACCTTCAACCTGCGCCAGGGCTCTGACATCAGTGTATGTAGACCCCTCCAACTTCCATCTGCCCCTGAGGTTCCTTCCATCAAAGCAGACCTCCCTCAGCCCTAGAGAGAGCCTCATGCATCGCCTTCCACCCGGAAAACACCCTCAACCCCAGACACCCCTGTTCATCACCCCTTCCATATTTAACATCTTCCAGTCCCATCAACCCTACCCCATTGGCCATCACCCAACCCCATGGACCATCTCTCACCACATTTGCTTCCAACTGTACTAACCCAACTCCTGGTGGCCCGCCCTCAGCTTCGCTCCAGAATCCCCAAAGGGAACAGTCCCCCTCATGTGTTCCTCATCCATAAAGTTCCTCTCTGGACTGGGCACCATCCCCAGGGGCTTCCTCACTCACCAAATGTTTCCTGAGCCCATTTTGGTTTAGTTCTACAAACTAGGCCTGTGTCTTTTACTGCTCTTCATGTTGACTCTCCACTCAGGATTTCTCTGAGTCGGAGTTGGAGGTACCTCTGACTCAAATCCACTAAAAGACTCCATATTCTCACACCCCACAATACCGATGGGTGAGCCGAGGAGGTGTTGCACTAATGGAGGGGGGAGGCCTGAGTGAGATGATCCCCTTTGTCCCCACAGGGCCTTAGCCGCTGCTTCTCCAGATCCCCTCGGCCCTCCCAGGTAACACGGCCTTCCTGGATGGAGTTGAGGTTGAATGGGGGAGAGGTGGTGAGAGGAGACAGCTTCCTTGACTCCTGCAGGGAGAAGGGGGAGGGGGTGGGGAGATCATCTGCCCAGTGAAGGCTGCTGCTTAATGAAGGGTCCGGTTGTTCACTGTCCTGCAACATCAGCTGCTCCCTCTGCCCACAGCCCCCCTCTGAAAGCCTTGGCTCCTCCTCAGACAAGACCCTGCCATCCATCACCGAGGCCGAGGCTGAGACGGAGCGAGGAGGTGGTTCCAGGCCCCGCCGGCCCCTCCTGCTGCCCAACCTCAGCCCAGCAAGGCCCCGAGGCTCCCTGGTCAGCCTTCTGGGCGAGGAGCTGCCTCCATTCTCAGCCCTTGTCTCTTCCCCTTCCCTGTCGCCCTCCCTCTCCCCTGCCCTGGCTGGCCAAGGCCACAGCCCCTCCTCTCACGGCCCCCGCAGGGGCTTTGCTGCCAGGAAGCCCCCTCAGCTTCTTATTCCCCCACTGGGAACCTTTGGAACTTCGGACCTCAGTCCTCGGTGAGATACCAGCCTCCCCTGCCGTTTCCATAGCACTCCTGGTTTCCAGAACCTTCTCTGGGCTCTGTCCCCCATGTTCCCCTGGGCCCTTCCTGACCTACCACAGCTTGCAACCCCATCCCACCCTTGTGCCGTTGCTCCTCCCCAGCTCCCTGGCACTGCGGCCCCCATTCACCCTCTGCCTGCTCTGCTCTGGCCCTTTCCCTTTCCCCATGGGACTGATGGTCCCTGCCTCTGTCCCAGCATAGTGGACGGCATTGAGGACTCCGGCAGCACAGCAGAGGCCTCTACATTCCAGTTCAGCAGGAGGCCTGAGCACCCCAGGCCCCGCTCTCAGGCCTCCCCTACAGGTAAGGACCAGCAGTGGACTTCCACCCTTAGTCACCCACTCAACTGCCATTTATTCATTCATCCATCTATCCATCCATCCACATGTAGTAAGGGCCTTACCATGTGCTGGATGCTGTGCTGGGAATACACAGATAAACCAGGCCTGGCCCACACTCCAAGTGAACTCCCAGTCTAGTCGGGGAGACACACCTGTATCTATCCTCAGATAGATGATTCCAGAACAGCATGCTGAGCACCACAGCTGAGACAGGAGCAGGGCTCTGGGGTAGGAAAGGAGAGCTCCCTTAGCTCTCCCTCCTAGAGGAGGGGGCTCTTGAGTTGGGTCTTAAAGGATGGGTAGGAGTTTGAGGGGTGGAGTAAGGCAGTTGTTGCAAGGCATAAAGGTTATGTTTAGGTATCAAAAGGAAGACTAGAGCTGGGAGGACCAAGGTGGTGGGGATACTGGGGGAGTCATAGGGCCTCAAAACCAGCCTGTGAGTTTGGTTTCCCCATCATCCTGCCCCAGAGCGTCCTTTCCCCTTGCTCCCTGCCTTCCCGGCGACAGGAGGGGGCCCAGCCCACGCTGTAGACGCATGCTCCCTGAGCTCACTGCCTCCCTTTACCCCGTTCTGCCTGCAGGGACCAGGCCCAGCCAGGAACTGGCCGCCGAAGCAGAGGAGATGAAGGAAAAGGTCTGCAAGCTGCTCCAGGAGGTTGGTAGGGGCGGGTTCCTGGCCTCCACCTTTGGAGAAGATCATTTTGGGAATGTCATATAAACCATGTCAGGATTTGAAGTCAGAGTTCTGGATTTAAATATTCACACTAACCCTAGCCGGTGTGGCTTACTGGATAGAGTGTTAGGCTGTGGACTGAAGGGTTCCCCCCTCCCTAACCTCCACCCCTACTCCTCGTTTGATTTCAGTCAAGGGCACAGGCCAGGGTTTTAGGCTCAACCCCCAGTAGGAGACTTGCAGGAGGCAGCCGATCAATGATTCTCTCTCACCATTGATGTTTCTATCTCTTTCTCCCTCTCCCTTCCTCTCTGACATAAATAATAAAATAAATATATGTTCTCTAGCTGAGTGACCTCAGGCAAGTCCCACAACCACTCTGAACTTTGATTTCCTCGCCTAGAAATGGGGGAAATAACGCGTTCTTCCCCTGTGACTGTGAGGATGCAATGAGAGCTCACATGTGCCTGGCCCAGGCCCCAGCACAGTCTAAGTCTTCATTGATCCGGCTTCCCCTCTTTCCCTGCTGGCTCACGTTGTCCAGCCGGGAAAGAGGGCCTCTCCTCCCTGCACCACCTCCGGATCCTCTCCTGCACAGAATGGCCTCCAACCAAGTCACAATGCTCCAGGCCTTTCCCTCAGCCCCGCCCTCAGAAATGAGAGCTAAGCAAATGTGGTGTCAGAGGACAGGGAGGCTAAGGGGCCTTCAGCCTCGGGGGGACCTGGAGCCCAATACATATCTGAACCCTGGTCAGGAAGAGCCCAGATGCTGTAAGCAGAGGCTCTGCCGCTGCCTCCTCCCCAGGGATCTCAGAATTGTCGCCACAGCTAAGCTGCCCAGCCCTTGGGAGTTGGCCTTCCCTCCTTCAGATAAACATCAAGCTTCCCAGGGGAGCACCTGGGCCTGGGGGCGGGGCCAGCCCTAGCCCCTGTTTGGCAAGATTGGGGGCCAGCCCTGCTTCTGCTCACGGTTCTAGGCCAGGGGCTCCCCACTTGAGTGTCTATGGGCACCTGGAAAACCTGGCAAAATGCACACGCCTGGGTCTCACCCACATGGGAATGTCTGGGGTAGGGCCCAGAAATCATTTTTATACGTTTCTCAGTTGATTCTGTACTCCCTGAAATTTGAAAAACACTTGAGCTCACGTGATGGGATCATCTGACAATAAGGCTACATCTGCCGCTTCAAAGCCCTGCAACCTCTCTGAGCACGTTTTTCTGCATCTTGTAAAAGTGGGGTGCTGGGAGGATGGCAAAAGGTCTGGGACATTTGCATCTAGACAGAAATGACCCCTGCCCTGCCTTCCTCTCCCAGGAGCCATGAGCAGAGAGTGGTTATGGAAGAACTTTGTAAACTGTAGAGGGGGGTGCGCCTCGGAGGGGGCGATTG
The DNA here is from genome assembly GCA_004026805.1 of Lasiurus borealis. Taxonomy (NCBI): domain Eukaryota; kingdom Metazoa; phylum Chordata; class Mammalia; order Chiroptera; family Vespertilionidae; genus Lasiurus; species Lasiurus borealis. Next base: position 3,537 of record PVJN01050978.1, on the reverse strand, counting down.
TTGTGACCCCTGGGAAACAATTGGCTGTGTTTTCAACAGATCTCCTGCCTCAACCAAGAGGTGTCTCAGCTCAGCCAGGAGCTCCGGCACATGATGGGCCTGCTGCAGGCCAGGCTGGGTCCCCCAGCCCACCCAACGGTCTCAGCGTGGCCCGCGGACCCTCCGTGCCTCCAGCAGAGGCCTCCGTGCATCTCTCCCTGTCGGTCGGGACCGCCATCTAGCATCCAGGATACTACTCTCGCGGAGGTCCACTGCACAGCCACCGTGGGGACAGCAGAGCTGGGGGCTGCCCACCCCAACCTCAGACCCTACATGTTGTCCCCTTACCCCTCAGAGCCGGACCCTCTGGGACCCTCCCCAGGGCCAGAGGCTTCACTTCCAACTCCCAGCTTCCGGTCCAGATCAGACACGTTCCACTGACCCTGGCCCTGGGCCCAGGCCTGTCTGGGGTGGGCACTGCCACCTGCCATCAGGGAGGGGCTGAGCCCAGGGCCTTCCTGCCTCGGGTCAGCAGCCACCAGCTGGTCTGGTTGGCTCTGGATTCTCAGGACCTTTTTCATAAAGCCTGGTCACTTCCGACTCCCTTTCCTTTTCCAAACCTCCTCCTCGGCTCCTCCTTTGGGAGGGGCGTCACCGCAGGCCGTGGACCCTAACTGGCCTGAGACAGAGCATGCTGCCCATCAGGCTGGGCCGATGAGATGTCCTGCCTTCTTCTCCACAGGACCCGGAGGCAGGTAGAGATGGGGGAGCAGCTGGTGTTGGGTGGCCACTGTCCTCTTTGGATGGGGATGGAGAAGGGCCCCAGACCCAGCCTGGGAGATGAAGAGTGAGGCCACAGCAGGCAGGATCTTGGTGTCTACAGCCAGAGGGATAGATTGCAGGTCCCACTGCGGAGACAGTGTAGTGATCTTGTGAGGTGTTTCTGTCCCAGCCCCCGGTCTCTGGAGGAAACCTTGAGAGCAGTGCTGCCTCAAGAGGGTGAAGTCTCAGACCCTCGCTGGCATTTTGAGCAAATCAAGACTTCTTAGGCCTCCTGCTAGCACCCCGAGCTGGAGGGCCTCACAGCCCACAGGAAACACACTGATGGCCCCAGATATTCTTTGGCTCTCAGCAGTTTTTTCAAAATATGAATGAGTTGCCAACCTTAAAAATCAGGAGAGTATACATAAGTACTGAACTATTCCAGCCTCTCTATGACATGTTGGGAGATCTGGCCATCCATGTGCCATCTGGCAATCATCAGCTGGTGTTGGGTGGCCACTGTCCTCTCTCGATGGGGACTGTCCTCTCCACCCTTCACAGCCTCCATATTTCTTCATCATCTCCTGATACTCAGCTAACTTCCCTCATCTGAATTATTTGTCCGGTCTTTGTGGGATTTGAGTTTTCAGTCCTTGCCTTAGAGCAGTGGTTCTCAACCTTTCTAATGCCATGACCCTTTAATACAGTTCCTCATGTTGTGGTGACTCCCAACCATAAAAATATTTTTGTTGCTACTTCATAACTGTAATTTTGCAACTGTTATGAATCGAATCTGTGTTTTCCAATGGTCTTAGGCAACCCCTGTGAAAGTGTCGTTCAACCCCCAAAGGGGTCGCTACTCACAGGTTGAGAACCGCTGCCTTAGAGTGTGTTTCCAGGATCCTGTGTCCCAAAAGGTACTTTTTTGGGCTCAGCAATGTCTATTCGTGGATGTGGGCCTGTCAACGTCTCTGTTTGTCTCTGCAGGCCATCGCTGACGGTGGTCTCTTCTGCTGCCAACAACTTGAAACAGTTCCAGCAGCCCTCCTGCCCCTCCTCTGCCTCCAGACGTCAGCCAAGCCTGCTCTCCCCTCTACCAACGTGGTCTCCCTCGGAGCCCTGACTTCTCACAACCTCCTCCTGGTCTCCGGTTCTCCTTTACTGCTCCACACTTTGGGATAGGAAATAAATTCTTTATTTTTGTAGTTGTTGCCTCTGGCTGTTTCTAGAGGTTGGTCAGAGAGCCCCCAGGGCTTTGGAGGAACTACACTGCAGTCACTCCCCTCCCCTCCCCCATACCCTAGGGCCCTGTTGCTGTGACTAGAAAGGGCAAAGGCGCCAACCAATTCACTTGATACCATGTTTACCATCTTTACGCCACAAGGGCCCCAGGGATGAGGCAGAAATTTTAATGAGTCACTATGGGCCATTATCCCCACCTCTCCCTTCCCCAGTGACAGCCATAGATTCAGACAGTATGTGGGGGACAGAGTCCAGGCTCAGGCTCACCTCCAAGCCTGGAAAGATGGCCATGGAACGCCCCACTGGTCTTGTACCTATTGCAGGCCAGGTACAGCAAGCAGGGGCTGGGGGAAGATCTTGTCACCAGCCAAGAACTGCTGGGAACCCTTCTCTGCTCCATCCTCTTTGCTCTCCTAAGCCCTTTCTTCCCTCTTAGCTTTCGTTTATCTGATGACCATTGCAGGGGTGGATGGGATGAGTGTTAGGAATGTTGTTGGAAAGAGGCATCCTGGTCACCAGAAGGAAATAGGTGTAAGCAGTTTGTAGCCAGTTACCCCAGAGTTTGATGCAGGCTTCAGCGTATGATTGGTGTTGGCTGGTGTCATAGGAACAAGGCCCACAGCTGTCTCTGGGGTGAGCTTTGATTCCATACAGGTTTTGAATCGAGTCCCAGTGGGTGAGATGCAGAAGCGGAGGAGGTATGGTCTTTGTTGGGGAGTAGAGGGTGGGCAGGAGCATAAGTGTTCCTAATCCATATTGAGGGGAGTAAAAAAACAGCTCTGATGTCTATGGAGAGGGCAAGGTGGGGGCAAAGAGAACAGTTCCAATCTGTATTTATGAACGAGGAGAGACAAGGCAGAAGTGGTCTTACTCTGCCTTAGGCATCAGAGACAAGAGCCGGTTCTGGCTGGGTGTGGGGGCAGGCAAAGGACGAGGTAGTCCGGGTGTGTTTTGGAGTGGAACCAATGGAGGAGGGTCCTAGTTTACCGCTGCACAGTGGCAGGAGCTCTCCCCTTTATCTCACCCAGTAGCCTCCAGAGAACCCTCCCTACAGCGCTTCCATCACCTTCCCCATCACAGAATGTCCCCAATAATCGAGCTCCCAGAGCTGATAGGGCCCGAAAGTGCAGGCGGGCTTCTCCGGGTTAGCGAGAGCTCAGGATCGGTGCAAGTGGCCCCGTTCACACCATGTTTTTCCTCTCCCAATTCTGCAACAGCCTTCAGCCCTCCTCCAATGCTCCGCCGCTCGCTTCTCCTTGGGGCGTCCGGAACTCGCGATGAGGCGGTCTGCAGGCCTGGCCTTAAAAAGTTCCCGGCCCGGGCTCCGCCTAGCCCAGAGCCGGCTCCACCCTACGCCCCAGACCCTGGCGGCCACCGGCTCCTCCCAGCACGAAGAACTACAAGTCCCGGCGTCCCTCGCGCGTGCGCTCCCGCCTCTCCCGCGTCCTCCAAGGGCTCCGCCTGCGAATCCGCCAAGAATGCCTCTCATTGGTCTCTCTGCCCTGTCAGTCACCTGAAGTCTTGAGGGGCGGGTCGGAGATGGAGATCCGGATC
>PVJN01050977.1:0-14631 GCA_004026805.1 Lasiurus borealis | reverse complement strand
TGGTTCTTATATTACTACTCATTCCTGGAATTGCCTTCTTCTCATCAATCCTATTAAGACCTAGCAGTTTATCGAGGCCCAGTTTAGAAAGCCTCCTTTATTATTCTTCCCCCTTCAGAATAAAAAGCAATCTGCTTTTTTAAATTCAACTAATAAAGAGTGATGTCTGCACCTTTCTTATCGCATTTTTATGGCAACTCTCTTCTGCTAAATTAAGTTGGAGAACTAGATATGTAAAAAGATCATCCTTATATGTTGCCAAGAGCCTAGAACAATTTATTCTATGTAATCATTTGTCCTAATATTGTTTATATTTTAACACATTGCAATGTATCTCCCTAGTTGCAAATAATCTTAAGAAATGTGTTTAGAATACAGATTTCCAGGTCATATAGCAACCTAGTAAATCCACACCCTGGAGGAGGCTTGCTAAGTTCACCTCTTTAGGTGATTGTGATTTATCCTGTGTGTGGATAGGCAAGTTTAAGTACTCACAAGTGCATTTCCTAATGCTAACAATATTAAACTTTCATTGAAAATCAGAAAGCACTGTGTGTATCTGGCCTTTTTGAAATTTCTTTATTTTCTTAGCCCAACAATTTATATTTTTATAAAATTGTCTTTATGTAAGTCCTTTATTAAACTACTAGAGGCCCAGTGCACAAAATTGGTGCACAAGGGAGTGTGTACCTCAGCCCAGCCTGCACCCTCTCCAATCTGGGATCCCTCGATCAGGCCTAAACAGACAGACGGACATCCTTCTCACAATCCAGGACTGCTGGCTCCCAACTGCCTGCCTGCCTGACTTCCTGATTGTCCCTAACCACTTCTGCCTGCTATCCTGATCACTCCCTAACCACTCCATGGCCAGCCTGATTGATGCCTAACTGCTCCCTTGCCAACCTGTTTGCCCCTAACTGCCCTCCTCTGCAGGCCTGGTCTCCCCCAACTGCTCTCTCCTGCAGACCTGAGTCCCCCCACACACACAAGAGCCCTCCCCTGCTGGCCTGATCACCCACAACTGCCCTCCCTTGCACATTTGGTCCCTCTCAACTGCCTTCCCCTGCTGGCCATCTTGTGGTGGCCATCTTGTGTCCACCTGTGGGCAGCCATCTTTGACCACATGAGGCAGTCATCTTGTGTGTTGGAGTGATGGTCAATTTGCATATTACTCTTCTATTAGATAGGATAAAATTTAATACTGTTTTTAATCAATAAAGGTAAAAGATTTAAACAATAAAAAATGCATCATTTTATAGCTCCTTCTGTCACTTTACAAGAACATTATATTCTATAATCTGTCCATTTAATATATATTTACCATTTCTATTATTTTATCTGCTTTTTCAGCTACTTTACTTTTAGGCTTATTCATAATCATCATGAATATTTTCATAATTCAATATTATCATTGGGCTCAACAGGCCCATCTTCACTTAAAAAAAAAACCTTTGATCTACCTTTTCAACTCTAGTTACTTCTAGCATTTTATAATAATATTTTTCTTATACTTTATAGTTTATTTCCCAGCCAAATCATCTATTCTGAGTCTGCCAAAATGGTGGCATTATTTCCTCTAATAAATACAATAACACATAATGCCCCAATTCTATTCTTAGATTTGAAATGATATATAAAAAATTGCCTGATGAGAGAAGATCCACAGTTTTCTCTTTTCCCTCTCAAAATTACATGCACTAGTATACCAAGATGCAATTCAATCCAAAGCTCTTGACAGAAATGCAGGATCAACAATAAAAGTAATATTAAATCACAATATCCAAATATCAAAATTTATTCTAAAGAACAGAAAAATAATATGTTGATTTAGTTCAATAAAACTCAAGTACAGTAATCTACAGAACTAATGTTTGTAAGAAAAAGCATTCATTTTAATAAATTTATAATAATCTATAAGTAAAAGTTAACATTGGTTCAAAATATTTTTTGTGGCAGATGCTTTGTAAAATTATATCTATTTGATTTATGTTAATTTTATTAGATTAAGTGCCATTACCCCCAGTTTATGGACCGGTGTCTATTAAGTAACTGTTTCAAGCCACATGATCAGTTGCATACAGCCTTGCCAAGTTTCAAGCCCAAGTTTATCAGGCTCCAATGCATTCTACCACACCATTTGCCTACCACTGAAGAAAAACTCATCATAACCAATAAGCTACCAAGGGACCAGTGTGCTCTGTTACTTTTGATTTAGTCACTTAACCTTCCTGGGTTTCATTTTCTTGTTCTCAATATTAGGATAGTGTGTTAAAAGTTCCCAAAGTCCCCTGAGGCATTGAAATTCTGAGATTCTAGTGTAGAGAATCTAACTCTTTCTCTCCATTTCATTTATTGTTTTTCTTTAGAGTAAGAAATCATTACCATCTAGTGGGAGCTATAACTTTCTTTGACTTTCTAACTCAATCACTTCTAACACTTGTTTATTTTCTCAGAAACATTTAATCTATCATAGGGATTACTGACTAAAAAAATGAAAATCTTGATCAGCATGACATTATCATACGGTATGTTTAGTTCACATATCTAGAAAATTCAGAAAAAACAAATCTTTATATATTCAATTAATGTATTCTCCTGCTGCTTTTATGACAACAACTAGAGGCCTGATGCATGAAAATCCATGCAAGAGTAGGTCTTCCTTCCCCCCAGCTGCAGGCACCAGCTTTCCTCCAGCAACCTGGACCCAACCTTCCCTCCTCTGGCTACCAACAGGCACCCGGGACCTGGGACAGTTTCTCCTAGTCCGCCCACAGGTGCCTGGGACCCGAGCCAGCTTCCCTCCAGTCCGGCTTTGTCAAGAATGATGTCTGAAATGACACACAGAAAACATCCAGCTTATTACCCTTTTATTATTATAAATTATCTGAATGTGAATACATTGTCTGCCTTTTTGCTTCATTGGTTTCCTCATTCAAAGAGTCGCTTTAAAACATCTGAGAGCCAAAACCGGTTTGGCTCATTGGATAGAGCGTTGGCCTGCAGACTGAAAGGTCCCGGGTTTGATTCCAGTCAAGGGCATGTTACCTTGGTTGCGGGCACATCCCCAGTAGGGGGTTGCAGGAGCAGCTGATTGATGTTTCTAACTCTCTATCTCTCTCCCTTCCTCTCTGTAAAAAATCAATAAAATATATTTAAAAAAAAAAACATCTGAGAAACAGTAAAGCATTGAAGTATATATTGGGAGTAGGCTAGAATAAATAACTTGGAGCATTCCATCATGACCTTCAAAGGCATACCCAATATATGACAGAAAAATTAGAGTTGACACCAATGTAGCAGAATTAAGTGATAGGAAGGGTAAAAGATTGGAGAAAGTTTGAAAGGGAGCATGCTAAGGTCATTGTCTTATGTAAAAATATGAAGATATAAATGGAGTTCAAAAAATTTTATAGGCAAAAATAAAATTATGTATGAATCTTATTAGGTTAGAGGTATCCTTTAGAAAACCAAGAGTAGGATTTAAAAAACAAAAATTTTACATCAATATTTTTAAAGAGGGTAGGAAAGAAGGATAAAGCAGCATAAAAGAAATATAGAAATAGAAAATAGAAAATAAAATGGCAGAATAACTCCTATTATAGTACTACTCACAATATATACAAATTTATTGAATGTATTAGTTAAAACACAGAGACCCTTAAACTGATACAAAATTTTTTAAAATAAAGAACCAGAAATATTTTTTTCTGTCAGAGACTAATTTAAAGCAAATAAATATAGAAAGTTAGAAAATAAGCATTCATTTGGATATACTTGACAAATAATAATAAAAGAAAGCCAGATGGTAACTTTAATAATAGGCAAAATATAATTAAATGAGGATTATGAAGAGATCTTGAGACCAAAAAGTTTGAAAAGTTCTGGTTTGTATAGATAGTCCAATAGCATCAACAAGTAAGCCCTATACCAGCAATAATAACTAAGTATAACATGATAGAAATAAGATATTCTCCACAATCACAATTCATGAATTATCTAGAAATTAACATATGAGTAAATGCTCAAGACTTTTATAGAGAAATCTATTATATTTATTTCAGACTAAAAATAGATTTACCATACAACCCAGCAATTCCACTTTCAGGTGTTTATCTGGGGCAACACACACACACACACACACACACACACACACACACAATAAACCCACTCATTAATTTGAGGAGATAATACAACTCTGTATTCATTGTAGCATTATTTACAATAATCAAAAGGGTAAAGGGGAAAATAAATCAATAATAATGTGACTGATGATTATTATAATTAGTGGTATGATCACATTGTGAGGTTTAAAAATGTTGAATCAGTCACTATATTGTATACCTGACTATAGCTAATATAACTATAATATAGTATTGTATAACAACTATACTTAAATAAAAAAAATCACACAATACTCTTAATAATAATATTCAATTAAAAAATAAATAAGATAAATGAAAGACCTGGATGAGTGGGTCAGTAAACCATTTTCATATATGAGATGACTAATACTTTAAAGAAGTAAATTTATCTCCAAAATAATTAATAAATCCAATGCAATCAAAATTTGAAGAAAAATAAAAAGATCTACAAATAACTAAGAAATTTTGGAGAAAGAGTAACAGAAATGGTTAAAAAGCTCTAAGAAATATTCAGATGTACTAAAAATTCTAGAACAATTGAATGGGTTTTTAAATTCTATTCTAGAGAACAGCCCAAGTTCTCTAGGTAGTTGATACTCCTGATGCACTTCACATCTTCTTTGATGTAGATTTCTAATTGCAAATGCTTATATTATTTTGTCTGAAGACTTTCACTTGCCATTGGAGCCTCTTTGTTACATGTATAGATGGTCACACTGCAAGGGACTTAACAGTCTTTAGGAATAGCCTTCAAGCAATATGTATTGGTAAAGTTTTCAGCAATATGTTGGCACTAGCTCCTACCAGCTCAAGAGAGCCAATTGTTAAAATTTTAGGAATACTGCAAGCTAGTTAAAGGTGCTTAGTAGTTTGCAATAATCTATGATGAGGGTATTTACTCTGCAGATATCAGCAAATGCTACAAAGCAAGATTGTTATTGTGTCATTGTTTCCAGAAAACCTGTTAAGTCTTTACCAGCACACTAATGGTTTGGTGTATAAATACCCCCTGAATCACTCTAGAGTGTACTAAGTATTAAAGTGGTTGTTAGCTTCAAAACTCATCTCACTTCCCTACTTAATGGCCCACACCTTCAAAAATGATAACTGTAGTTGGTCTAAGAGTTGGCCTTTGGAGGAACTCAAAGTAAGACAACCCATTTAGAAATGGTCATAATATTACTTAAGTGCTCTAAGATTTTTGAAGGATAAATTTAAGAATGAATTATCAAGGAGTTCAAAGTCTTTGTCTCCTTCATTAAAGGCAATATAATAAATAAATAAATAAATAAATAAATAAATAAATAAATAAATAAAGGCAAAATATCTATCTTCATATAATTGGCCTGATATTTAACAGGCCCTAGAGCAGTGGTTCTCAACCTGTGGGTCGCAACCCTTTTGCGACCCTTTCACAGGGTTCACCTAAGACCATCGGAAAATGTAGATATTTACATCACAATGCATAACAGTAGCAAAATTTCATGGTTGGGGATCACCACCACATGAGGAACTGTATGCAAGTGTCGCGGCCTTAGGAAGGTTGAGAACCACTGGTCTAGAGACTTAAAGAGTACATAAGGCTTGGGAAAACCTAGGTCATTCCTATTGGTGGGGGAAAATGCCTCCAAGAGCCTATTGAATATCATGTCTTTAAATTACAGTGACCATTTAAAAAATGAAATAGATATCATTGGTTTAATTCTAAATAGAAAGATAATACATTAAAAAAACATTTTATATGAATTTTCCATTTAAGTTTTATTAAAAACAGACTAGATTCTGTGGTAGAAAAATATAATTCCAAAATGTCACTTTTATTTTTCAAAGAAGTTTAGTAATAGTTTGTAGCCAGCAAATTAATTCAGAGTAGTGGCTGTCATGATTGTAGGGGTTATTTGATAAGCTGATAAATAATAAGAAACTTCTTCCTAGAAAACTACATAATTGCACACCCATAATTTGGCATACAATTTTAGGGGTGAAGAATTCTAAGATATGATTATAATTTCTCACATTTTATTTTCAAAAATCATTCTGAAGTAGGACATTAAGTGTAAATCCCACATCTCATTCAGCCCATGCCTTTCTATCTCTTTATGTTTCCCTCTGCACACATAGGTAGGAAGCTATGTCATCTGATCATCCCTGTGCTGAGAATCAAGAGCAGGACTGACAAATTTCTGCTGAGGTTCACTTCAATAAGATGCCTCTGAAGAATAAGTGATATTTTTCTTTCAGCTTTTATTTTAAATATATATATATATACATACATATATATATATATACATATATATATATATATATATATATATATATATATATATATATATATGGATAAGTAAATATATCTGCATGAATGATACATAACTTGGGAAGAAAATTGTATGTCCTGCTAAGAGTTTCATCTTCTTAGCTAGGAAAAGGAAAGTGTATCTCAGCCACACCCTGAATACTGCTATATATAGTTTATAGCAGTTATGTGCTTAAATTAATTGGAGAGTAAACTCTATGCTGTTCTTACTTGAAGAATGAATTTAACCTCCCTCAATTTATCCTTTGGTCGCCTTATAATCCATGTATATATTACCAAAGCAGGTTGTAGTCACGGCCAATGTTTTAGGAAACCCTTAATCTTCTTTGATGCTTGTTCTCACCTCCTTAATTCCAAAAATCTTATTTTTATTCCCTGTTCTTGGTTCCTCTGGACCTAATAACCTTGTTTATTCTTTTACAACAGATGAGATTTAGTTTTTACCTTCATTATTTTTTGTGTTAAAATAGAGCAATAATAACATATCTCATAAGGTTATGGTGAGGATTAAATGATACAATCCATGTAAAATTCTGAGAACAGCTCTTGGCACCTATTAAGCACCCAATAAATGTTATCTATTTGGCCTAATTTCTATGGCCTCACAGTAAATTTCCTTTTCATTATATTTAGCTTGTATTAGTTTTGTTTCCAGGGACCAATGAGCCCTATCTGATTTTTCTGTCACTTTCCATGGTCCTAGATGAGGACTCCTGCCTAACTCACCAGACCATCGCCTGGCCAGACAAGAGCCCAGTGCTCCAAGACAAGAAGTGGACCAGTCATTACTTGCCCTGAGGACAACTTCTAAGACTACATGAGTAATACACTTCATTTTGTTTAATTCATTTTTCCTGAATAAGCCTTATCTTAAAGTAGAAAGATGCTAAATTTTAGGAGGAGTACAGAAAGACTATTTGCTCAAGGAATAAGATAAATTGTAAAATTGTGGCTTTTTTTTAAAACAGCCCATTAATTCTATAGTTGATAAGGATGAAATTACACCAAGAGTGTTAGCCAGTAAGTAACCTGAAATACTCAAAAGGGCAAATTATTCAGTATGTATTACATGATTATCCCATGTGATCAATGCTAGTGATCAATGCATCAATTCTCAAAACAATGTTATACCAGCATACTAGTTGCTATAATCATTTCTCAAAACAATGCTACACTAACTGCATAGTTACTGCATGCAGGTAGAAGTCTCTAAAAACGTCACTAAATTGTTACATAAGAAATTCTGTTGAAATTGAGTCATTTAAAATATTACATAAGCGATAAATAAGCCAGTCAGAGAAAGATAAGTATCACATGATCTCACTCATATGTGGAATCTAATGAACCAAATAAACTAATGAATAAAAATAGACCCAGATATAGATGCATGAACAGATTGTTGAATCTCAGAGGGAAGGTAGGAGAGGAGGGGTGGGAAGAGATCCACCAATGGACTTGTATGCATATATATGCACATTCTGAGGACACAGGAAATGGGGTGGTGAGGGCCTTGGTGGGACAGGAGTGGGCTGGAAGAGGTCAATGGGAGAAAAAAGGAAACTATGTAATACTTTCAAAAATAAAGATTAAATAAATAAATAAATAAATAAAATATATAAAATATATGAATATTATAACTTAGTAATTAAAATAGAAAATGTTCTTTGTCTCTTACTAGATTTTCTATTTACATCTTTAATTCTCAATTTGTATAACATTTATATCTTATGACCTTAAGCAAACATAAGTAAAATGACCTTTTCACCCAATTGCAAACTTAACCTGAAAAGAGATTGTTTTCTATTGTCTAAACTGTTTAACAATGTCATGCATGCAACACACATACTGTGAAATAACGGTTCTGATTAGTAATCCTAATATCTACCTGGCAGTATGGTAGTAGAAAATAATCTCAAAATGTTTGGGCTGTATTTTAGACAATAAAGAATTTAAGCTTAGAACAACTTTTGAAAATAATGTAATAGTTTCATGTCTTGTGAACAAAAATAGCTAAAGAGGCTTTTAATTGATTTTTAAGGAAAATATTTTATTCAATTTTGTTTCATTGGACAATAAAACTTAAAGTGATAATAAAAAAATATGGATATGGGAGTGTGGAAAAGAACTATAGTTGGTTGATTGAGCATGCACATTCAGACTGAGGTGTTAATGCTGACAGGTTTTTAGGTTAGTCCAATTTTTATTTTTTAAAGAAATCCATGAGAGAAAAATTTAGTGCAACTAAAAGCCAGATTCTAATAGCAGTAGTTGAACCAGCAATAAAATAAAAATTTTCCACAGCTTTTTCTATCTCACTCTTCAAAGGCAATAGCCCATGGTGAATGTGGTAGATGGTGCTGATAATGACAAAATTGCAGAAAATTGAAATGTCTTTTGACATGGTCTACATATCAACTCTCTTATTCTCTATTTCTTTAAGGGTTTGTATCAAGATGGGGGAGGGGAAGTCCTATGTTTTGTACATTTCACTGAATATAGTTCAAAGTTAAGCAAAAAAAAGTCCCCTGTTTTCTTCATAGGAGTTTCACTGCTATGTGGACTTAAGTAGCATATAAAGTCAAACATAAATTTCAGCAATGATATGCTTTAAACTTTAGACCAGATAAAAGTAATTTCTTTTTCCATCTTCTCTATTTCTTCAGGGAAGAGTGTAGACACTGTTGGATATGAAAAAACAACCAGTACCTTTACTGGTAGTCCCTCCTGTCAGCAATTCATGTGAAGTTTTTTTGTTTTGTTATGTTTTGGGTTTTTTTTGTAACCCTCATGTTAGGTCTCTCTCTCTCTCTCTCTCTCTCTCTCCCTCTCTCTCTCTCTCTCTCCCATTTCAAACTCTGTGTTAACCAATTTTAGCACTGATTAGCTTGGCGTCTAATATTTGAAAGTGGATTATCAAATATAAATATTCGTGGTAAAATTATCTGTGAATATGAGTCATCTGAATTGGACGGTAACTTTGGATTGCTAGCTAACGTTAAATAAGCATATGTTGGTTTTCTGTTCCTATAATCAATCTTTATCTTATGGAAGCTAAGAATGATGTTGTTTGTGTTTTATAGTCACTCATTATGTAGTAGAGAATTCTACAGATAATACTTTTATTTTTATAGGGGTACTACTTTCTTAGCTATGACAGAAATATTTAAAATTACCCCTTATTAATTACTAGGTTGATTCTAATTATATAGTTTTCTAAGAACAAACATAATTAAAAACTATAGTCATGTCTTTTTAAAATTGTTGCTAACTAGACTTACTTAAATATTACATCATTTTATTTTATAAAACATCAATTTTATCTATATACTCTTTATAGGCAAATATGTTAATCTACAATAAATTACACATATATTAATAGCTGGAAAATTCATTTGTAGCTAGAATATCAATGTAATATCATAGATCTGTGTCCTGAGAACTGGCAATTAAGTTTATATTTTTTGTAAATTAGCTTGCATGTATGTTTTCAATTAGATATACTGTTTGGTCTTAATAAATTTGTCAACAATTTTAAGAAATAGTCAATAGAAATAAAACCTAACTTAAATACTTCAAAAAGTTTTTTAACTCCCAAAATAATTTTGTTATTTCTATTGACTATTTTTCAAAAGTTTTTCAAACAAACTTCTGAAAACAACTTCTAATTTTATTTTTTTAAGTACATTTTATTGATTTTTTACAGATAGGAAGGGAGAAGGATAGAGAGTTAGAAACATCGATGAGAGAGAGACATCGATCAGCCACCTCCTGCACGCTCCCTACTGGGGATGTGCCCGCAACCAGGATACATGCCCTTGACCAGAATGGAACCTGGGACCTTTCAGTCCGCAGGCCAATGCTCTATCCATTGAGCCAAAGGGGTTTCGGCATAACTTCTAATTTTAAATTGTTTCATTTCTGTCACCATTGTTTCTAGAATTCTCGTTTTTCTTCACTTTCTACTCCTTTATGTGGTAGATTATAATGACTCTACCTTTTATTCCTCTCTGTATCTACATCCTTTGGAGTCCTTAAATCCCTACCCCTTGAATATGGAACTTACTTTGTGGCTTGGTTTGGAAAATAAAAGCAAAAGTAACAGTGTAGCAGGCCCTGCACATTCCTCTCTATTAGAATTATTTCCAGACACTATTTAAGAAGCCTGGGATAGTCTGTTGGATTATAAGTAACTGTGTGAACTAGAGCTCAGTCAACATAGTTGTTCTAACCAAGACCCTGACATATGAGAATGCCCAACCAAGATCAGTAAAGCTGCTCACCTAAGGATACCTGAGGGAGTTCAGCCATGAGGAAACTGCCCAGCTGAGCCCAACCTAAGCTTCCATGTAGGAATGCCATGAGCTAAATAAATGATGGCTGTTTTGACCCCTAAAATTAGAGGTAGTTTATTACATTGAAATAGCCAATTAATGCAATTAGATATTGCAAAGTCTAATAGATTGGGGCTGTGAATTGATTATTACTATGAAATGTCATTCTCTAGCATATGCCTTTCATTTAAGGATGATTCTTATGTGAAATGTCAACAAGATATGTGTCCTCTCTTACCATTATCTAGAATGATGCTTGCTGGATGGAGTATGTTGTAAATATTTTATTAAAAACCAGAGGGACAGTTGTCTTTTATTACTCATTCTCTCTTCCTTGTCCTATTTTTCTATTCCTTTTGCCCATTCTTTCTTACAAAAACACACACACACAAAAAAAAACACTGCCCAACTCATAACTGAAACAAACAATATAGTTTATTCCTTCCATTGGCAAATTAGATTATTTATTGATTTATGCAGAAATCCATCAGAACACTATTTCCAGACTTCCTCTCAAAACATTTGGTGCATGAGTTTAACAGTGTGCTGCTCTGTCTTTTCTACCTTCCAATGTTCATCAGGGATTTGATAAAATGTTAAATAATGATGATGAAAGGTTCCAGTGGCTTTATATTATTTCCACTTAGTGAAGCAATCTGAATGGAACAGAGATTGCCATCTTTTAACTTCCAATAGTTTTTTTTTTTTTTCAGTGATCTCTATATAATTATATTGCCTGAATATACTAGACCTGTCAGGAACTACTTACTTCCTTAAAACATATTTTAGAACACACACTTCCTAGTCAATCTGTGTTTTTCTATTGCATTTTTAAAATTTTAGTTGCATCAATATACTATCATAAAAAATCAAATCTCCAAAATAGTAAGGCAAGTCCTTCCCATGACTTGCAACCTTGGATTGCTAAGATTTACTAAGTCTTAAATTACAATGGCTGGCACAGTGCAATTGTTCTAAATGGCCACTCTGAGTCCCAGTTGAAAAGAATAAGAACAGGAAGCATGCAGAATGAGGCAACCAATTGGGGTCTCTCTCTCTCTCCCTCCCTCCCTCTCTCTCTCTCCCTCTCCCACTCTCTCCATCTCTCCCTCTCTTTCTTCTTCCCACCCTCCCTTTTTTTTTTTCTCTAAGTATGTCCTCAGGTGTGGATTAAAATAAGAACAGGTGTTTTTAACAAATAATTCTGAGCAAATATTTAGTACCCTGCACTTTACTAGTTATTGGGGAGACAAAGAGTATTTTTTTTCTTTGAGATACCATGTGAAAGAGGAGATTATACACATAAACAACAACTGTATGTTATGGTATAGAAAAAGTGATTGAAATAGGAAATTATCACAAAAGATATTTGAGGCTGCATAAATCCTTTGATTTGTCAAGTACAGAGAAGAGAGAGAAAAACACAGATTTACAGGAAAAAGAACTGCTTTCATCACTTTCAATTCACCCTTTAGTAAGGAAAGGATTTTCATTCTATGGTTATAGGAATGGCTGAACACATGACACCCACCACAGCACAAGTGAGGTCAATGGAAGTTACTAGATTATTTACTGACTTATATAGAAATAGAGTCATCAATGCTCACAGTCAGGAGGAGGAGGACAGTGTCACACAGAGTCACACGGGCATTGACTCAGGAACACAGTGAGCAACTGGGGTCGAAGAAGGCAGGCTTCATAGTCTTTAGGGGATGAGGTACCCCTCTGTTTCCTGCAAGACAATGTCATCAGCTTGTTTGAATAATATCATGGCTGTCAGGGAAACCTACTTACTACTCAGAGATAACCAAAGTTATATCTCATCTCTTAATAAGTAGAACTATTTGGCTAGGGAAACTTTCTGTTTTGGGGAAAAAAAAGGAGTGAAACTTGCAATAGGTCATTATAGTCCCTCCTGATTATACCAGATGTTAAAGCAGCACATAATTTTGAGTATCAGCTTTCAGTCTTACACCACAGCAATGGAATGTGAAAGGCATAGAACTCTGAATATCCTTGATGTTTCATAAAAATGATGAAAATTTCTGTGTTTTAGGGCATAGATGGGTAGAAGGTGACAAGGATGGAAAGTTTTCACATGTAGTTGGAGTTTCTGACAAATTTTTCTGAGAATAGTAATTCTGCCTGTCTTGTTCAAGATTGTGTGCCCAGAATTTAGAAAAATACTTGGTATGTAGTATGTTTCAAAAAGAAATTCAAATGAATTAATAAAATAATTGTACATGGGAAGTTTTATAGTGATACACAGATAAATAAAACCTAGCCCTTTACTCACAAGGATATTGTCTAGTAAAGAAAGAACTGAAATATTCTCAAATAGGTTGACTATTAAAATCATAGTCAAGTATTATGTTTGAGACAGATTTCTAAGAATCTCTTTAGGCTACATTAAAGTTTAGATTTAATTCTATAGTAAATGAAGAGATGATAGAGGAGTATAAAGATTGTAGTGACATAACTGTATTTGTTATTTAAGTGGAAAGCCCTAAAGGCAAAGGAAAGTTTCAATTGAATTGGAGAAAAACTGAAGGTTGTGGGACCATGGGTTAACAGTTAAGAAGAGACATTATGAGAATATGAACTAAAGTAATAATATTTGGCATGGGAAGAATGGCAGATTTCAAATTAATTTCTAATTTCTGTAAGATAACACATAAAAAAGTGGTGACTATTATATCATACTAGAGGCTCAGTGCACGAAATTCATGCACAGGGTGAGGAGGGTGTCCCTCAGCTCAGCCTGCACCCTCTCCAATATAGGACCTCTTGAGAGATATCTGATGACCCATTTAGGCTTGATCCCATTTAGAATCAGGCCTAAATGGGCAGTTGGACATCCCTCAATCCAGGACTGCTGGCTCCTAACTTTGCCTGCCTGCCTGCCTTCCAGATTGCCCCTAACTGCTTCTGCCTATCAGCCTGATTGATGTCTAATTCTCTCCTGCCAGCTTGTTTGCCCCTAACTGCCCTTCCCTGCTGGTCTGCTCATCCCTAACTGCCCTCCCCTGCAGGCTTGATTGCCCCCAACTGCTCTCTGTTGCAGCCTGGTCCCTCCCAACTGCCTTCCCCTACTGGCCTGATCACCCACAACTGCTCTCCATTGAAGGCCATCTTGTGGTGGTCATTTTGTGTCCACTTTGGGGCAGGACCTTTGACCACACGGGGGCAGCCATTTTGTGTGTTGGAATGATGGTCAATCTGCATATTACTCTTTTATTAGATAGGATAGAGGCCTGGTGCATGGGTGGGGGCCAGCTGGTTTGCCCTGAAGGGTGTCCCAGATAAGGGTAGGGGTTTCCTTGTGTCATAGGGCAGCCTGGATGAGAGGTGTTTTTTTAGGGCAGCCATGCCCCTCAGTGACCCAATTGGAGGCCCTGGTATCTGTGATTTATTTATTTTCTACAATTGAAACTTTGTAGCATTGAGTGGAGGCCTGGGCCAGCCAGCATGTGCAGAAAGCTTGGCTTTCTCCATCGCCAGGGAAACAAAAGCCTCCCTCCTGCTCTCTTTGTGTCTACAGCCATCTTGGTTGGGGTTAATTTGAATACTTACTCTTGATTAGCTGGTAGGTGTAGCTGGTGGTGTAGCAGAGGTACAGTCAATTTGCATATTACTCTTTTATTAGATGGGATAAAAATCCTCATTCTATAATATAATAAAAAAAACTGATAAAATTGGATAGATCCTAGAAAAGCTTAATGCTTTGAGACAACAGTATGAAAGAATATAGATATGAAAATTAAAATACTTGAATAATGAATATGAAGCAACAGAATGTTCCATTCCAGTGTACTTACCTAGCAGGTAAGTGTTTATCCCCTTG
>PVJN01050976.1:0-14631 GCA_004026805.1 Lasiurus borealis | reverse complement strand
TCGTATCACTTAGCTAATAAAATTTTCTGTCTATGTTTATATAAGTAAGGGTTTCAGTGTGCTCTGATTTGTGAATTGGCTGTATTAAATTGAAATTTTAAAGTCCTAAGGTTAATTTAAAGGTATAAATTTGTGACATTCCAAAGAACAAAGAAGTTTTATTTATGGCATTCTTATCTCTTTTGGTGGTCGGAGACTTCCAGTGACAGGTCTTATAGCTCTGTAGGGCAGAGAGATTTACAGGCCCTGTCCCTGCCTCTTACATCATAGTCCAACATAAGCCACCTGAGGTGGAACTAAGGCTAAAGTAATTATTAACTGTCTATGGACCCCATTAACCCTAGTTGTGTGTCTTCTGTGGTCTGTTGTCTTCATGGTTATATGTTTTGTTTCACTTGCTGTTTTCAGTTATTAGGATCCTCATAGAGGACATAACCTGGTCTTTTCCTTCCTCCCTCATCCAGATTCTCATAGCATCTGTAACTGGATTAAAGATCTTTTCTTTCAGGAGGCCATCCAGGCTTTCAGTTCCCAAGAAATCTTCCTATACCCACTTATGCTCATCCGTTATCTTTCCAGGCTAAATCATTTTTCTCCACAGGTTGGACTTCAGCCTTTGAAAGGGAGCACTACTATGGTGGTAGTCTGTACTTGTCTCTGAAACTCCCACTGTTTCTATTTCTCCCCTCTGTGGGAACTGTTTTCCTCTGACTCACAATAGGAAAAGGAGACAAGCAACTGGACTGGGGAGTGGTCAGAGAAATTAAGAGTAGTAAAGGATGAGGATTTAAGATCCTCTAGGAGTCTAGGGGTTTAGAGTAACAATCTATGAGAGAAAACAAGTTACAGAATGCAGAAAGTATCCCTAAATGTAAAAAGCCTAAATACACAGGCTCAGACCATCACCTTATTTCAGGATAGAGTAAATGGTTAATGCAGAAAAGGGGGGAGAAAGGGTGTCAGCAGTTAATTGACTGAGGGATGACAGAGACCCTATTGGGTTGGAAGGACCTAAGGCTACATGTTAAACTTATAAATTACAGCAAAACAACTTTTTTCCTGTGCAGAATAACTTTTAGGAAAATTAGACAGGCTGTGTTTGTGGCTGGAAAGAACTGGCCACCATGCACAGCCCTAACAGTGGCCTGCAGAAAACTGTATAATAGACTTAGATAATGCCTGCATCTCCATGGACATGACTCCAGAAAGACAAGGACAATTTTACTTTGTGTGGGAAGGACAAGAATAGACTTTAGTCACCTCCCTAAGACATTTGTATATCTCTACCATGTGTCATATATGGTAGCAGAAGATTTGGCTCCCTAAGGTGGCCACAGTGCCAATATTGTACTTCATTGTGTTAATAATATTGCATTAACCTTACAGATTTGAATGCAGTTGCCAAAAGGGCAGGTGCCCAAATGAGCAAGGAAAATACTCATCTGGTTTTGGTCTCTGTTAAAATACAGTTGGCAGCCTGCATACTGTCTTGCAGGCCTGTGTGACCATGCCCATGTCACATGTGGCACAAACCTCAACTTTAATAAATTGGGGAAGGTCTCTGTGGATCAGAGGGAAGTGGTGAGTACCAGCCCTTTGTAACAGGAGTTATAGACCCCATGAGGTCCTGTGACATGTGAGACCCTGTAAAGCAATAAAGCTCCCTTAGTCCTTTCTCAGAGTGCATGTCACCCCTCCCAGAGACCATATGAAATTTTAAGGACAAGTCAAGTAGGGGGAACCCTACTACAAGTACAGCTATAATTGTCTACTTGAATATAGACACATTTTTAATTTTTCCTTGTCATTTGAAGACAGTTATATTACTCTGAAAAATCCATAGAAAGGACTGACAAGGAAAATCAGAAGATTTTAAAGTAGGTCAGCATATTTTTCCTCTGAAATTTGGCAATGCTTAATAAATCATGGCAATACATTTCTTTGCATAAATTCAATAAGACCGGTTTCTAATAGTGATTTTATTGAAGGGAAACTTTGACTGGAGTATCATGTTTTAAAGAGCTCTGTCTGAACTCTGAAGACTTGAAGCCAATAAGAGTGCCAAGGAAAAGCCTGGTATCCTGCTTGGAAGCCCTGGAAATGGCTGGTGCTGGAGCATCAGGCCCATGCCCTATCATCACTGAAAGTTAGTAGAAGAGGAGCTATAAGGAGGCCTCTGGGTCCCTGTGAAACCCCCAAGCACTCTGCCCCAATGAGTAGGAGGGCTACTGAACTGGGCTTAAAACCTAGGATATGGGCCCAGGTGGAGTCACTGCAGGTGAGGGATTCACCTAACTCAGCAGATACTGCAGGCAGGCTGGATGGCTTGACTTCCTAGCTCTACGGGCACACTAAGATTATCATGAAATTCTGGCAAAGGTAGGTAGTTACCATTCTTGTGTTTATGCAAACAATCGGGCCAAATTAAATACAATAAGTAAATTGGTCTTTATTTGGCTCTTTTAATAAACATAGAGGTAATATTGAGGAGAAAAATTCTATTTCAATAGAGGTTATTAAAACTGAAATCTTTTCTTTCCCTTCCACTGGACCATTTGTTACAGTTTGTCTCTACCAGGGTGAAAGGGATGAACCTGATGAGACGTAGGTACTGATGATGCATCTCAGATGTGCCATCTATACTAATGTCTGATCAGGTTCTTCCCTTTCCCTGGCTCTGAGGGAAAACTCCATCCTTCCTCAGCATGAAGCAACTACAGAAGAAATTCAATGTCCATTTTCCCTAAAAGAATTCAGAGCCAGGATCCTTGAGGTAATATATTAGGCACTTAGACAGACATGAGCAGAGCAAGGATGATGGGTCAACTAGTGCTACCAGATGTAACTAAGTCCTTCTATCTCTATGTATGTGAGACAAGGGGCATAGCCAAAGAGGTATTCACCCCAAGTCTCAGCCCTTAGAAAATGCCAGTAGCCTATTTGTCCAAAAGACTTGACCCCTTTACATTTGGGTGACCTACTTGCCTCCAGGCAGTAGCAGCTAAGGCTATGCTTATCAAAAAAGCAAATAAGTCAACCCTAATCATAACTGCCCCAAATGAGGTCGAGGCTTTATTCTGAAACACACTAGAGCACTGGATGTCAAACACTCGGTCATCCAGTTTCAGGCTCTCTGATAGACAAAAGAAAAATCAGTAACAATTTATACTGATAGCAGGTACACATTTACAATGGCTCATGTACATAGTGCTATTTATAAGGTAAGGGGTCTCCACAGAAGCAAGAGGAAACCGGGCCACAGATGAAGCTGCCCGGGAAACTGTCCTAAAACCAGTGGGGCCTCTACAGATTCCAGTGACTCTTCTAGACCCTGATCTACAAAATCTAGAAAACCTGAAATTCATTACCAGTTTTTATTCAAGTTCTTACAGGCTTTACAGTCTACCCAGGAAGCAATCTCGAAGCACATCTGAGATGCTCCATCTGTACCAATGTCTGATCAGGTTCATCCCTTCCACCTTGGTGACTCTGTTTGGGTAAAGAAATTTGCTACCTAAGGACCGACTCCTACCTGGAAAGGACCACCTCCACGGCAGTCAAGATCAACAGAATCCCAACATGGCTTCATCACACCCTGCTTAAGACAGCCCAGGAAAAACAGAGAGGCCAGAACTTTTCGGACTCTCTAAAGATTACTCCTGGCCCTTATTCTGGGGCCTTATCTTATAATCAAGCCCACTAACTTTATTAGGCAGAAAATTAGAATTATAGCCCTCAGGGGTAAATATACCTCCCTCCTTGAAAATGACCAAAGATATTTTTCTTCTTATGTAATTCCTCTGAAATTTGGCAAAGCTTAATAAATCATGGGGGGAATGAAGCATCCAACTTATATAAAAACTGCTGTTTGAAAATTTTAACCCTTCTATTTGGCTTCTATAAATGTTTGCTTGCTTAAATAATAAAGGAAATGAGACTATTCCCACTTTAGAGAGGCCATTAAACCTTCCCCAGACAAAATTATCAATGCTGGCACCAGGCTAGGCCTTTGGTTGAGGTCTCAAGGGGCTCTTTAATAATGTGCAAAAGGGACTGGAAACACCCCATATTTGGAAGACAAAGAAGGTAAAATCATATAAATAGAGAAAATTCCTCCATGTTGGGACCCATAATGTGGGAGACATTTTCCTCTGGACCTGTGCATAAAAAATGTAACTTCAACCTCTCCCAGCATTGCTTGATTTATTCCAGTTCTCTGTAACAATGTTATTTGTCTTTTAACTATAATTAAACGGGGGAGGGGAGGAGATAAATAATAATAAAAGGGGTAATACTCACCCTTGTGGACCCTCACCTGATTCCTTAGACCCTTTCCTCTTTTCTGGCATCTACTGCTCCCTCTTACTCCCCAGTACCTCCAAACCTTCCTATACTGATCCCAACTCTTCTTCTGCACCAGCCCTCCCAACTACACACACAGCGAGATTTCATCCTCTCCCTTCTCCACCTCTAGTCTTCTACTATTACTTCTTCCAGCCCTGCCCTGCCCTGGTCTACCTCCATTCTGCTCTCCTGCCCTAGATCACTCAGCAGCCCTGGCTCTTGGAGAAATGGTTAGAACAAAAGCTTTCCTTGGCTGGAAGAAACTCTTCAGGAATCTGTGTACAGAAATGCTCTCGCAGTACTGTACCTGCAACTGTTCTATCCTTCTAGATGCCAATCAGAAATTGTGTTTCTGGAGACAGTGGGTAGTAGAAGTAGGCTGTTGTCCTTTGAAGCCCCTCATCAGGAGAAAACTCTCCTCCCCACCAAAAAAAGTTCACCCTGCTGCCTCCTTTATCTCTCTGAGCAACCCTCCTTTGCCCCTTTCCCTTAAAGTGGAAGGATTGGGACACATTTATACATATGAGAGAGTAATATGCAAATCAAACAAAAGGCAGAACAACCTCTCTATCAGTCGCTATGAGGTGCACTGACCACCTCTCGGTCCCTCCCCCTAGGTGGCAGGCTCTGATTGCCCGATGGTGAATGGAGAACAAGGATTGGATGGTAGCAGGAGTGGGCTGGCTGCCAGCAGCCAGGGAAGATGGCCCTGATCATAGGCCAGATGTGGGGACTGTATCTGAGCATGAATTTTGTGCGCCAGGCCTCTAGTGTGAATATAACTAACATGTAGGTATATTTAATCTGAATATAAAAATAGTTAAGATGTTAAGTGTTGTGTTACTTGTTTTTTAACTGTAATTAAACAAAAAAAGGTAAATAATAATGCAATAATAAACTTAACCAATAAAACCCTAAATAAGTAGAGCAATGAACCATACACCAAATGAAAAAAAAAATTAGCTTAAAATGGTATCTATAAATCAGTTTATATTTGTCTATTATATCCAATATAATCTCAATTCTGGAGGAATGTTATGAAAGTGCCCCTAATTTTCACTGAGAAGATTGGTTGGTAAGAGTAGCCAACACAATGGACTCTACTATTAAAATAAATAATTTAAAATGCTGTACTGAGTTTACTAGAATGAACAACAGAACAGAATAGGTAGTAAAGAAATAAATTTAAATATGAATTAGAACCCAAGTCTCCCTCCTGCTTGCTCTGTGGCTGCAGCCATCTTGGTTGGGGTTAATTTGCATACTCACTCCTGATTGGTGGGTGTGGCTTGTAGGTGTAGCAGAATGATGGTTAATTTGCATATTACTCTTTTATTAGATAGGATTCATTCTAAAATCATTTATTGAACAGCTGATATATGCCCAAAATTACTCTGTGTGACATATTCATGTCTAATATAATCTGATACAGAGAAGAGGTGAAGACTCCAAGTCTCCTTACTTGTTGATGTTATGTGCTAAAAAGTCTCTGAACATATTTGTATTGTATTTTCCTCATTCAAATCCATTTATTTCAGATTTTCTGAACATTTATGTGATCAAAGATTCCCTTGAAAACCATATAAATTCTCCCCAAGCAAATCTGTAATTCACATTCATTCTTACTCTCTAGAGTGTGTCTCTTTCTCTCTCTTGCATACATCATGGGGTTTATGGATCTCATAATTTTATCTGTCAATACCAAGTTAGGAATTCTTGCTTAGTTTTTCTAACCTTTGTTGTTGAAAGTATTACAGATATCCTGTTTGTTTTTGTTTGTTTATTTGTTTTTGTCATTGACCCTCTCCACCCCACACCCACCCCTCTATTGCCTTCACCACTCTATTGTCTGTGTCCATAGGCTACCCATATATGAATATAAGTTCCCTGGTTAATCTCTCCTCACCCAATTCCCACCCCAGTTGTATGTATTTTTTACTCTGATTTTTAGAAATTGTTCTTCTTATTGTCTGTCCTCCTCCTCATACTTTTCCTAGCAATATCATAAATTCCATATATCTACCAGGAAATATTTGAATCTTATTTTAGAGGCCACATTGTATTTCTGACATGGGGACTATAATATCAAAAGTATTTCTGACAATTCTGGGGGTTAACCTATCATTCAAAAATATCTAATAAGTAGTCAAACCATTGGAAATCATGGAAGGGCTAAGAAAAAATCATAGGTTTCTTCAGATGGTATAACTGCTTCATCTTCTTCCTCAGAAGTACTTCTTTTACTCCTGGTTCTGGACACACACACACACACACACACACACATACAAATCTATGTTTTGAGAAGATTATCATTATGTTGATTTTGATGATTAAATAGGAGATATGCAAGCACCATGGAATTAAACTTTCTTTTCTGAAGACTATCTTACCAATCACTGCTCTTTTTTCTTCTTTTCAGGGGAGGATCCCAAAATCCAGCAAGCCAACATCCCTAGAGAGTATATCAGGAAGTTCTTTCCAAACCGAAAGTGCTTTACCTTTGACAGGCCTACAACTGACAAAAAATTATTACACCATATGGATGAGGTATCAGAAAACCAACTAGAGTGCAGTTTCCAGGAGCAATCCAAAAATTTCTGTAACCATATCTTCAAAGCTGCAAAAACCAAGACTCTCAGAGAGGGAATCATTGTCACTGGAAATCGTGAGTCTCCATTGTTACAGCATGTTTCTCTGCAGTTCATTGTGTCTGATTGTATTTGGGGTTTGTCAGCAATTTTGTTTCCTTCTCTAAGTGATATGAAAAGGCATAAATACATGCCACACATAAAAATGCATCTTTTTTCATAAAAGTTTCTCAATATGAGGGATTTTGAAGCCTACTGTGTCTCATGAAACTAATCACTAATGACATAAGCACAAGCTGCTGTTAAAGAGAAGGATCTGATGATGAGAAGACTAATGAGATGAGTGTGTCTTGCTGAGGATACACAAGATATTTTAAGAATTTATACCAGATAGAAAAAATATATAGCAGAACATAGGCTCTGAATGCTCATTAGAGTTTGAGAAGAAAAGTTAACTATAGCCTTATGTGCAGGACTAGATTCACAGGTATACCACCTGGTCAGACATACAAATATTAAACTAAATATTGGAAAATTTTTCCCACAAACTATCTATTGACCTGTAAAATAAACTCTTTTTAATTTTATTTCAATTGGGAAATGTATCTAGGACACCCTTGGATCTTCTAGATCTTCAAGTTTATATTATCATGCGATAAATGTGAGAACCATAAAGGAGAAAGTGTATAGGAGATATAGTGATGTTATTATAAAGAAATGGATTTGTGGGAAAAATAAGGAGGTGGACAGAAGGAGGAGGATAGGGAGGAAAAGAAAAAGAGAAATTTTTATTTCAATAACATTTTTGTTACTGTTAGAATGCTGTTCTCTAAAGTTTGTAAAACATGTCCATTTCCTGAATATCATGTACCATTCAGGACTGGGGATTCTGGGAAAGGCCTATGTGGATGCCATCAATGGTGGAGCAGTGCCTTGTTTGGAAAATGCAGTGACAACTCTGGCTGAAGGTGAGAATTCAGCAGCCATGCAGAAGGCAGCCGACCACTACAGTGAGCAGATGGCCCAGAAAGTGAGCTTCCCCACAGACACACTGCAGGAGCTACTGGACCTGCATGCACCTTATGAGAAGGAAGCCTTTGTGATCTTCATGGAGCACTCCATTATGGATGAAAAGCAGGGATTCCAGGAAAAGCTTATGGTAATATGTTTTAGCATATATCCCTCATATTTCCTGTTCTTCTATATTGATGCCCAGAGATTTCCTTTTTGACCCTTAGTTCATGTGTTGATGCCCAGAGATTTCCTTTTTGACCCTTAGTTCATGTGTTTTCCATTGTAAAAGAGCTTAAATTCATGTGATTGACTGTAGTCTATAGTGGTCTATAGATCACTATTCATTCTTTTTTTTTTTTTTTGAACGATTGGCTTCTTATTTCTATTATGACAAAACAAATTAATGTGTGCTTATTAGCAGTTTGCAAAAAGAAAACACACATTTATTAGTTCACAATTCTCCAGCTGAGTTTCTATCACAAGATGTATCTCTGTGTACCAAAAGCTGAAAACAAGATGGAAATGTTTCACACCGGAAATTAATATATCATAAGGAGGCTCATGGGAATTGCTGCTACATATTCAAGACAGCAATTGTGCATTGTATCCTTATCTTTTTCTAATATCTTTGACTACCTCTCTGCCGCCATCTGGACAAAAATGCTTTTAAAGAGCTGATGTATTTAGGTGTGCAACATCTCTCATCGATGTTTCTAACTTTTTATCCCTATTCCTTCCTTGAGTAATCTCCATTTCTTAATGTCAACCTGTGCCATATAATAATCTAATCATGGATCAATATTCAGTATCTTCACAACCCTAGGGGCTGTAGTATATGGACACCAGGACAGAGAACTCTTGAGGGCAACATAATTCTATTTAACATAAGCACATTCGCCTTCTCTTTAAATATCTTACTGACCATCCTGTGAGTTACAAAACTCTCACTTCACATCCTAGTCAGTTTGGCTCAGTGGATAGAGCATTGATCCATGGACTGAAGGGTCCCAGGTTTGATACCCAATTGATGTATCTCTCTCACACTGATGTTTCTCTCTGTCTCTTTCCTCTCCTTTTACTTGATTAAAAAAATTAATGGGAAAATATTCTTGGGTGATGATTAACAAAAGAAGAAGAAGGAGGAGGAAGAGGAGGAGGAGGAAGAGAAAAGAAAACCTCTCACTTCATAAGAAGAAAACTAACAGGATTGTAATTTTTTTAAATATATTTTATTGAGTTTTTACAGAGAGGAAGGAAGAGGAATAGAGAGTTAGAAACATCAATGAGAGAGAAACATCAATCAGCTGCCTCCTGCACACTGTGGATGTGCCTGCAACCAAGGCACATACCCTTGACCAGAATCAAACCTGGGACCCGTGAGTCAACAGGCTGACGCTCTATCCACTGAGCCAAACCAGTTAGGGCAGGATTATAATTTTTCAAGTATAACAAATTTTATACTACAATTTTGCACAATTAAAACCTCATTGAGCCAAAACCAGGTTCAATTTCGGTCAAGGGCGTGTACCTGGGTTGCGGGCACATCCCCAGAGGGCGGCGTGCAAGAGGCAGCTGATCAATGTCTCTCTCATCGATGTTTCTAACTTTTTATCCCTATTCCTTCCTTTCTGTAAAAAAATCAATAAAATATATGGACCTCTGTTAATACTATGACTGATAAAGAAACCAATGATAATACTGAATTGCATATTTAGAATTAGCTAACAGAGTCTAACTTAAACTTCTCATGAAAAGAAAAACAATTTTGGTTACTACGTAAGGTGGCAGATAATAACTAGACATTGGGGTGATCATTTTGAAATGTATACAAACATCAAATCATTATGTTGTACATCTGAAACTAATATAATATAATATCTCAATTGTAACACTATTTAAAAAATAAAGGAACCATGGAGTTTGTGTCTACAACCTCATTATTTCACAAATGATCAGGTTGAACCCAAGAGAATTAATGGAATTCCTATAGGTCACCCAAAGAATTGGTCTTAACTGAGACTAAATTAGCTTCTTGATGCTGCTCTGTGATTCCATGCTCGAGAACACCTGTGTCTTCCAAGAGGATCACAGTTGGGTCTTCTCTTCTAAGAACCTCTTTCCTTTGTACTTCTCAATATTTCCTGGCAGGACATCATAGACAAAAAGAAGGAAGATTTCTTGCTACATAATGAAGATGCATCTGGAAAATATTGCCAGGATCAACTTAAGCAGCTTTCAGAAACCTTGATGGAAAATATTTCAAGAGGAATGTTCTCTGTGCCTAATGGATACAAGCTCTACTTAGAAGCAATAGAGAAGCTTGAACAGGCCTATACCCTGGTGCTCAGGAAAGGAGTGAAGGTGAGGAATAAAAAGAGGGGGAAGACCAGCAGAGGAGGTCACAGAGTCTTTGTGTATTCTTTTGAAAGTCTAAGATCACAGGACCATTTGTGAAAAGAGAGCAAAGCATGGTGATATCTGTACATCTTTATCTTTTATATCCACAAATAGTTAAATACTCAAATAAACAAGAAATACTTTTTCCATATATAAGATTTATTATCAGAACTGTAGATAAAAGAAAACATGCCTTTCATTTAGGAAACAATGTAATAGTTTTGCACAGTGTGTAGCAGATACATGATTTAAAAAACAATATTCTCAAGAAACTTAAGATCTTACCTAAAAAGGAAATGTAAATAGTCAATTTGATGTGGATATAGTGGTTATCATACAGACATATACAAATAGTAATAAAAATGTTGGTGATGGCAAGTATATATTAAGCACACACTTCCTAAACCAAGTATATTATTGGGTGCTATGTTTTGATTATCTATTCAATCTTCAGAATAGTATGAATTTAGGTATCATTGTCATCCTCATCATAAAATTGAGAAATGATATGCACTGAGAAGCTAATAAGTGACCTAAGAACATGCAGCCAGTAAGTGATAGAGGTGGCAGGGTGGGTATATATACATGGTATCCAGTCAAATCTCAGAAGGAAGTTCAGCAAAGCTTCCTGGAAGAGGAGGTAGAAGCGATAAGTTGAAGTATCAATAAATGCTATGAGTGAAGACAGGGTAGATGAGCATCCAGTCAGAAGAAAAAGAATGTGCAGATACTGTGAACAATTGAGGAGGAGTGTTTGTGGAACTGCACATAAACTGGTTGTCTAGAACCTGAGATGGGTGGTGGCTGGCATAATTAGAACAGGACTGTAGAGCTGGGAAAGAGGTTTCCAAAAAGGGTTTTATTCTAACTAAAGTGACTGAAGTTTTTACTGTGGTCATGGAATGAAAGAAACCATGGTGGGATCCTAGGAAAGATGACAAACTCACAGGGTCAATTTTTTAGTTTTGTTGAACGATGACTTTCCCAAAAAGAAGAGTCTGTGTTCCTTGTTTCCCCAGGCAATGGAGGTCCTCCAGAACTTCAAGCAGTCACAGGCTGTAACAAAGGAATCCATCCTGCAGGCTGACAAGGCCCTCACTGCTGGGGAGAAGGCTCTAGCAGGTACAGGCAGGGCTATGATCACTGAGGGAAGCAGGGAGAGGGAGTGGGTTCTGCAGTGAGCTTTAATGTGTGAGAGCAAATCCTTCTTGAAGCAAGGTGTTTCCACAAAAGGATTAGAATAACTTGCCTAAATCTAAAAATAACCAGGTGAGTTTTTATTGCTCCCTCAGGCAATCAGTGCCCTTCCATCATATTCTGAAACATGTTTTGCTGACATTGCTAGAAAGAATATTCAGAGGGTCATCTCTGGCATTATAAAATCATTTTAGTCTCTTACCTTTGATGAGTACAGCTATGTATAGCTGATATTTTCTTCTCTCTGTAAAACCACTGTGGAACAGCTGAACAGGCAGTGGAAAGGGAACAGGAGCTTCTAATGAAGACACTGAATGAAACACAGCAAAAAATGGAAGCTCAAGAGAGAAGCTTCAAGAAAAACATAGCCCTACTGAAGGAGAAGTTCAAGAGAGAAAAAGAAAATGAACAGAAAAACCGGGAAAAAATGGAGGAGTACATGCAGAATGTAAGTTTGAGCATGGTATGGGCAAAGTCTAAGGTAAGTAATGGTTTCTCGTGAAGGGAAGAGCAAAAGTTTTAACTAAAGTTACAACTGATTCCCTGAAATGTCAAGTTAATTAGATCATTCTACAGCTATAAGTCTTAAAACTAAGCACTTTCTGTGATATTAGAGTTTTGAAAGGTCAAATAACATGTTCCAGGCTTCTGAACTGCTGTTTGTGGTGATTATAGAGTTTCCTTGTGCCCCCAAATGACTATGACCTCAGTTGTTAGGATATTTGGCACACCTATCAAAAATACCTGATATAGTGCTAACTGGTCTCAAAGTCTCAGATTATACATGATATGAAATATGGGATGTTGAAAATTCTAAAATTTGCTGCATCATTTCCACATCAGCCAGCTTCTTTCTACATATCCAGAATAAATGCATTTTTTGTCCCTACCTGGAGTTTGATTGCCAGTGTTCTCAAGAGTCAGCAGTTGCAGTTCCCATTATGGGTAACATGGGTGTAGTCATCCTACTTCAGTGGAACTGAGAAATAGAACTAAACCTCCATCTTTCCCAAAGAATATCTCTAGGACTGGAATATATTCCTGGCATAGCTGTCAGGCCTGACTCAAACTCAACCCCACTCCACTCCAGTGGGATCCTGCTAAGGGTACATAGGTACACTCTTGTACTACCAGGTCCAAAGGTTTGGAAACATTGGACAAAAACATCAAAGAGCTGCTTGAATTCTACAATCATTATTATTTGGGTGAAAAACTAAATTGAATTAATGCATGTATTGTTGGGTTTTGCTTAAACTCATAGTCTTTATTTCTTAATTCTAACTTCTGTTGCATCACTAGGTTGAAGGGTCATTGAGAAAACACCAGGAAAAAGAGATGCAACATGAGATTGAAGGTGAGAACAGCTAGAAACACTCTGAATATAAAAATAATAAATTGTACTTCAAAATTAAGAACTTTTCTCTAAGAACTCAGACTTTTCATTGAATGAAAAAGGACTTGTATCCACAATATTTTAAGAACTCTTAAAACACAACAAATGTGTCACTAATTGGAAGAGCAAACATCTCATGCATGAGGGGAAAATGATATAATTTGAACAGATTCTTCATCAAAAACATATATTTGGATGGCAATAAACATATTTAAACAACATCATTAGTTATTAATTATTTATTAGAAAAGTGGAAATTGAAGCCAACATGAGATGCCACTATGCACTTCTAGAAAGGCTAAAATTAAAACGACTAAACATCTCAAGTGTTTGTAGGGATGTGAAGCAACTGGAACCCTTCTACCCTGCTGTGGGAATGCAAAATGGTAAATTGCTCTGGAAAACAGTTTTTTCAGTTTCTTAAAAAGTTTAACAAAAACTTACCATGCCATCTAATCATTTGCTTCTAAATATATCCTCAGTAAAAAATGAAAGTTTTTACTTTCATTCAAGAACTTATTTGAAAATGTTCATAGCTATTTTCTTAGTAATAGCCAATAACTGGAAACAAGCCAAATGTCCACCAACATGTTGATAACAAAATTGAACATATCCATACAAAAAAAAATACTACTGAGCAATAACATATAATAAGATATTGATACATTAAACAATGTTACAAAAATAAATATGCTGAGTGAAAGAAGGCAGACAAAAAGTCTACATACTGTATGATTCCATTTATGTAAAATTCCAGAAAAAGCAAACTATTCTCTAGTGACAGAAACTGGCCAGTTGTTTTGCCTAGTGCTTTTATGTTCAGGAGAAGGGCCAAAGGGCATAAGGAGATGTTTCAGTCATAGGTACGTCCCTAACTTGAGTGTGGTGTGGTTTGTCTGGTATATACATGTATCTTAGAAAAAAAAATGCATTTGGCAGTAAATAGTGTTACCATAAACATCAATAAAGCTGTTCAAAAAAATGAAAATTCCAGATAGATGAGAAACCCTAGAAATGCTGTCAACAACATTGATGCACTGGAAATCATTATTGTAGTGCAAATAATAGTAAGCATAGTTCATCTCAAGGATATTTTAACTGTTATTTACAGTTATCTTTTGCATACCCAGTACAAAAACTATCACAAGAGGTTTTCTCCATGAAATAAAAATAAAACAAGATGGTATGAAAGGCAAAATAAGCCATAACAATTTCATCCTCATGTTTCTCTGCTTATTTTTCTTTGTCAGTGCAACATGTAAAGGCTGAGTCTGAAGCAACTATAAGAAAAATATTGGAGGAAGTACAAAAAAAGAATGAACAAAAGTGGGAAGAGAGAGAAAAAAATTATCAGGAGCACGTGAAAAGGCTTAAGGAGAGGGAGATAGGAAGGGCAAAGGAAGCAAGGAATACAAAACAAAAACTTCAGGTATTCAATTCTGTCATTGCCATCTTTATTTCAACTGTACAGAATCAAAAACATTGCTTAAAAGGTAGAGCATCATGTCACTTTTCTAGCCCAATTCACTAGTAGGCACTACATTCTCTTACTGCTTCTACCTGTTACCATTTCTGGTTACTAAAGGGTAATAGTTGCAGAATAAAAATCTCATGAAATTCTTTATTATTAGATCACTAATGAACAATAATTATTCATTGCCAAGCACTGTGATGAAATTGTCATACTATATTGTAGGT
>PVJN01050975.1:0-14631 GCA_004026805.1 Lasiurus borealis | reverse complement strand
CAGCTTCCACGTGGGCTCGAGCTGCCAGAACCCCCACAGCTTCACACAGGCCATCGCCGACTGCCGGCGCGTGTTCGAGATGGGCCGTGGGGTCGGGCATGACATGAGCCTCCTGGACATCGGAGGGGGCTTCCCCGGAGTGGAGGGCTCTGAGCCGCAGTTTGAGGAGGTAGGAGGGAGCAGGAGAGGGCGTCTGGGGTGCCAGCCGGGGTGCATTGCACAGAGTGTGTGTTCGTGTGCAGGGAGCTCTGGGAACTCAGTCATGTGCCTGCATGGAGCTGGGCTTTGTGTTGGTTGAGAGTCTCTGACTCTAAACGCGTGGCCTGTGTGTGTGAGTGTGTGTGTGTGTGTGTGTGTGTGTGTGTGCGGTTCTGTGCCTGTAGATGTGTTGGTCACTGCCCCTGGCAAGGCTACCGTCAGACAGAGTTTTACTGATGTGTCCCCACACCCAGGGGGCAGTTCCCCTTTGCCGATCACATGTTGGTTTCAGTGTTTCAGATCTCATGGTGCTGCACCCGGTCACTAGGCTTGGGCCCTCGGGCACCTCGCTCTGGGCCACAGTTTTGCCTGTTTCCTCCCCTGCACAAGGGGATGCTGGCACCTTCCCACTGAGCTGTCAGGGGAAGGAAGAGAGAGGACGCAGGGAGGGACCCCGCAGAGGAGCCCGCCTCACAGGCTGGCCTGTCCCCACAGATGGCGAGAGTGATCAATGCCGCTCTGGCCCAGGACTTCCCCGCGGCAGCCGGCCTCCAGGTCATTGCGGAGCCCGGCCGCTTCTACGCGGCTTCCGTCTGCGTGGCCGCCGTCAACATCATCGCCAAGAAGTCTGTGCCGCAGCCCGGTGGGTGGGCCCGACTGGGCAGGGGGCACTCTGTCTGGGGTCCCCAGGCCTGGGGGCAGGAGGGGCAGAGGGTCTGGGTTCCTCAGTGGGGGAAACATGCTGTGATTTAGCTCCAGGGTAGAACCTGTTAGTAAGAGGATGGTGCTGCTCTCAGATAGGCTGCAGGGGGCCTGTTCTCCCTGTGTCTAGAGGGGAAGTCTGAGTGCACAGCCTGCACTCCGGTAAACAGTTTCCAAGCAAGCATTTTCTTTCTTTCTTTTTTTTTTTTTTTAATATATTTCATTGATTTTTTACAGAGAGAGACATTGATCAGCCGGCTCTTGCACGCCCCCTACTGGGGATGTGTCTGCAACCAAGGTACATGCCCTTGACCGGAATCGAACCTGGGACCTTTCAGTCCACAGGCTGACGCCCTATCCACTGAGTCAAACCAGTTTCGGCTAAGCAAGCATTTTCTAACAGGCCCGAGTTTTATAACAAAAAATATAGTCAGTAAATACTAATTTTACAACACATACATGAGGGAAATATTGTCGGTAACAGGGCCTGAGGTTAAGGGTGACATTGGTAGGGTTACAGTAAATGATATCGAGTCACCATCTCAGGAGAGTTTTTTTTTTAAAATATATTTTATTGATTTTTTACAGAGAGGAAGGGAGAGAGATAGAAAGTCAGAAACATCAATGAGAGAGAGACATCGATCAGCTGCCTCCTGCACACCCCACTGTGGAGATGTGCCCGCAAGCCAGGTACATGCCCCCAACCAGAATCGAACCTTTCAGTCCGCAGGCCAACACTCTATTCACTGAGCCAAACTAGGCTCGGCTCAGTAGAGTTTTTGATTGCTTGTTATGTGGGGGACAGAGTCCTCACAAAGGGAGCTGAGTGGAAACTCAAGTTCGTGATGAGCTAGAATAGACTCACCCTGTGGGTTAGTAGCCTTTACTCTGAAATTTTAGGACCATCATGTAACTATTTCTAAATAATTTTATTTTATGTTTAAAATATTTTTATTGATTTTAGAGAGGAAGGAAGAGGGAAAGAGAGAGAAACATCAATGATGAGGGAGAATCAGTAACTGGCTGACTCCTGCACATCTCACACTGGAGAACGAGTTTGCAGCCTGGGCTTGGGCCCTGACCAGGAATCGAACCATGACCTCCTGATCATAGGTTCATGCTCAGCCACTCAGCCATGCCAGCTGGGGTTTAATCATTTTGATCTGTTTCCTTATCCTTTCAACAAATGCCCTATCCACACCGTGGTAACCCTAAAGGCACGTGGGTTCACTAATTTCATTTTCTCACGAAGCGTCTCATTAGAGAATATTGTGATTTGGGGTATGATTTCGGCCATCATTTAACAAAGGCCTGAGGTGTACATACTATGGCTTACTGTTTTAGTCTTTACAATAGCACGAGCTGCCAGTGATTAAGGGCCTATTATGTGAGAAATTACTGTTTTACCCAACTTCTGCTCAGCCCCCCTGTGAGGCAGTTTGGGGTCATTCCCATTTCACAGGCAGAGGTCTTGGGGTTCAGAGGGAGGAAGTGATTGTCCGAGGCAGCAAAGCTGGTTCGTGCACAGCGGCGCCATGTCCGTCCCACTGAGAGGCTGGTGCCCTTGTATTTGCAGACCTGCCAGCAGAGCGGAGCGCCAGCCTCAGGGCTGCCATGACTAACCCATGACCATCTGGCTTAGGGACAAGTCGGGCTATGGGTGCAGGAGGCAGGATCAGTGCTGGCAGCTGAGAGAGAGCGGAGGGGTGGACGGGAGTGACTCACTCCAGGTAGAAGATGGGGGTGGTGGGGACCCAGGGACAGAAAACCAATAATGAGAAAGATCTGAGTATCTAAATGCTCAAGTGGTTGGAATGGCCCCAGTGCCAGCGGAAACCAGCTGGAAAGATGAAGGAATCCGTGTCTAAGGACGGACCAGGAGTGGTTGTTCAGAAACTGGCTGGTAGGAGTTCATGTCTGAGGACCTGGGGCTATCGGTGAGCTTCAGCTCAATGCACATCGGAGTGAGATGGAGCTGGAGAAGCTGCCATGTGCTCTCGAGGCAACAACAGAGGCAGCGTATTGAGAGGGAAGGAGGAGGCAATTACGCTGCTCTCTGACTGTGAGAGCCGGGCACTGACATGGGGACGAATCCCAGGCCCGCCACATTGTCCTGTGTAACTTCAGGCGAGACTCAGTTTCCTCGGATGTACAGTAGTGCTCCTTGCCCCTCCTCAGAGTGTTGTTAGGAGGATGAAATGATTAGATAGGTGCAGCCAGGTGGCACAATGCCCCGGTGCCGTGTACCATCATTATTAGTGGCGGTGGCAGCCGCAGCACTGATGAGGTGCGGGTGGTGCAGAGGAGCCGTGGGGGCCCAGAGGACAGGCCCAGATCTGGCGAGGGGTCCGGGGAGGCTCCTGAAGCAGGGCCCATGCTGGGCAGAGAGTCTGGGCCGGTCCTAAGGGTGCTGGACTCAGTGGTGAGACCTGGCTGAGCACAGTCCTGTCCTCTCCCCTCTCCCAGGAGGCCACCGGAAACTGCTGTACTATCTCAACGAGGGCCACTATGGCACCTTTCGCATCTTCCTCCGGGAGCAGGTCCCCAGGATGCCAATGGTGGCTAAGGTAAGGGGACTTTGGTGTGGCTCTGGCACCTTCTAGGCCATGGGAGCAGTAAGTTCAGCCCCTTTCCCTGCGAGGTGCAAGGGGGCAGGGTCTTCCATGACACATGGCTTTGAAGATTGTCATACCTCATGTGTGTACAAGGGTGTGAACACGCAAGCCTGTTTGTATTTGCATGTGCACTGCTTTGTGTGTGCATTTTTGTGTCTGAGCATGCTCACTGACACCTGTGCAGGTCGGTAGTGGACCGGTACATGGTCCTGTGAGGGTATGTGCACACATCTGTTTGCCTCTGGGTTTCCTTGTGATCTCTCTGTATGCCGTGTGTGTGTGTGTGTGTGTGTGTGTGTGTGTGTGTTTGTTATTGGAATCCTTGACTGTTGTGGATGCAGGAGCCCTAGGAAATAGAGGTTCTGCAACTTGCCTCAAAGGAGATCCATCTGGGAAGCTTCCAAAACTCCGATGCCCAGATGAATGAAATCAGGCCTCTCGTGGGTGGGGACGTGGCCTCAATCCTTTGTTAAAACTCCTCAACGTGACTCCAATGTGCAGTTGATTGCAGCCCAGTTTTTGAGTGATCATTGACTAAAATCGTTTGCTTTTGTAGATGGGAAACGGAGGTCCTATGCTGTCTGGCCTTGAGGTTGGCAGGGCTAGAATGTGTCACTTGAGCGAATATAAGCTCCATGAGGGCCGGGTGGAGAGCAGTGCCTGGCACATGGGACTGGTTGGTGTGAGTGACTGCCAGTGCCCTTGCTGTGCCTGGGGTGCTCTGCTGGCCGAGGGCATGGGCTGGGCGGGTGGGTGGGGGCAGGAGCTCTTCCTTCTCTGATTGCCCACATCTGTGTCCCTGCAGGAGCTCTGCTCAAAGCCGCCCCTCTTCCCCTGCATCCTTTACGGTCCCACGTGTGATTCCTTTGACATGTTCTTCAACGAGGAGGTGCAGCTGCCCGAGCTGGACGTGGGTGACTGGCTCATCTTCCCCTCCATGGGTGCCTATAATTCAGTCATGAGTTCCACCTTCAATGGCTTCCTGCCTGCCTCCATCTGCTACATCATGGGACCTGAGCTCAGGTATCTGGGCAGGACAAGATGGAGGTTCTCACAGGGACCTGAGCTTGCCACAGGGAGGTGGTGGCTGAACTCTGGTGTGTCAGGCCCATGAAATACTGCCCCCACTACCATCAAGAGTCTGACTGACCTTTGACACTATCCATGGGGTTGACCCTGTTACTGTCCCTAGCAGAGGTGGACATGAGCGCTCTCAAGTGTAGATGCCTTGTGGCAGAAGCAGGCAGCACGATGGCCCCAGCTGACCCTAGTCCACGGCCAACCCCCCACTCTGTTCTGACATGTTCTGGCTGTTCTCTGGTTCCCTCATTAGATGCTCCCTCCCTACCAGCCTCAGCCTCCCTCACAGGCTCTGCCCAAAGGCCCCCTGTCTGCCCAACATAGGGTTCACTCCCCAAGGTGGTGGAGATGGCTCTAGAACACCCCTTTACTGGTACAAACTTTTTACAGGAGCCTGCTGGGGACAGCACTTTAGGCTGGGACATGCAGCTTGGAGTGGCTCCAGATACCTCGGTGTGTCCACGTGGGACAGTTTGGGGGTGGAGGTGGGGGTACGGTAGGGGATGGGGAAGAATAACACAGGGAAGCAGAGGTTTGGGTGTCTTTGAAACGATGAGGCAACTTTTCAGGTTCAAAAATGTGTGTTTTTCCCCCCTCACCAAAGTCCATCTGAATTCCAGGCTAGTCCCTCTGGGCAGTCAACCACACACTTCCTGCTCTTAACACCTTAGACCCTGGATTTGGATTGGCTGAGAAACTGGTGTTATTACAACGCCTACTCCCCTGAAGGCCATATCCTGGAATGGCCACTACCTTTCAATCAGTTAGTGAGCCTGCATTGTTCCTGAATGGTTTACACGACCTATGTGCCCCCCCCAAGTGGTGAGAACACTGGCTTTGGAATCAGATAGGCCTGGACGGAATCCAGGCTCCACCACAAACTGTCAGGGCGCTCAGAGCCGCGGTCTCTCCATCTGTGGAGTGAGGATGATATGAGTACCCCCCTCGCAAGGTTGTAGAGGGGATTAAGTCACCTAATGCAAGTCCCCTTTCAAGGTCCCTTCGCGTCTAGGGTCTGACTCTGGCTGGTCCTCATCCTGGAGCCTTCCTGCTCAGAGACCACTCCCATCTTCAGGGAGCATGCACAGCAACTGGCCACACAGCTAATGGGCCAGCCACATGGTGCCTGATCTGTCCTTAGTCTTAAGAAACCCCCACACTGGGAGGTTGGATGGACAAGGCTTGGATACAGCCAACTCCAATTTAGGGCAGATGCTAGTGTGTGTCTCCCAGGCACACTAAAACTTTAAAGACAATATTTAAGAAGTTCTGAGCTCTCAAAGAGAATGAGTCCTACAGGGAAGGATGTTTGCAGAGGTGGGGATAGGGGCATATTATAATGATCCATCATGGATCTGCAACAAGCAAAGGTGGAGTGGGTCTCAGGCTAAAGCCACTCACCTGTGTCCAGTGTTCTTTTAATCTCCACCTGATGAGACTTCTTTGATCCACAGCTTCTGCAAATGGTTCTCCCCATCCACCAATCTTGCTGCTGCCTCTACTCAGCCATGACCAGAGGAATCTTTTAACATCTGTGGGCTGAAGAGATTTCTTCCCAGACATCTGAGGAGAAGTTATGGGCTGCAGATGCCACCTAAGGAAGCCAGAAGGCTCACAAAGCCTTTAGAACATGTGCTACTCATCCCTCCACTCCCAGCTTCTAAAAATTTGGGGTGGAAATATCCAACCTTACCCCCTCAGAGGTGTCTGGAAATACAATATGAGTGGGCTTCAGGTAAACATAAAGTTTTATTCAGATGCAAGAGCTGTTGATGTGTTTTATGTTTTGCCCGGTAAGTGCTCTTATGGAACTTAGCTATCTATCCATCTATTCATCCATCCACCCATCCATCATCCATCCATCCTTTAAATATCCATCCATTTAAACATTGATCCATCCATCCAACCATTTGTCCATCTATTCATTCATCCAAATTCTATTCATCCATTCATCCTGAATGGTTTACATGACCTATGTGCCCCCCAACTCTAGTGGTGAGAACACTGATTCATCCGTCTACCTACCCATCCATCCATCCACCCTTTAACACCCATCCATTTAAACATTGATCCACACATTCATCCATTTTTCTATAATCTATTCATCGATTCATCCTCTGATTTATCCATCCATCCATCCATCCAACCATCCATTTATTTGTCCATCTATCCATCTATTCATTCATTCATTCATCTATCCACTCAACTTCCATCTATTCATAAAATGAAATGTGATGTACTATTCTGCTTGAGGTCATCGCATAACAGCATTAGCATGAAAGTGCAAAAGAGACATTGGAAGGCCAATGGACCTTGAGCTTAGCAGGGCTGAAATCAGCATGGGATGGCTCCAGCTGTGATTGTGATGGTTTGAGGCGATTTCCTAACTGATAATCTTTACATAGTTTATTAGACTTTACCTTGATTCCATCTGATCTACCTGTATGCATTGCTAAGGGGCAAATGTATAACCAAACTGAATAAAAAGCAGGCAGGACTTAGACTCGAGGTTCCTCTTTTTGAAAGAGGTTCCACCTGGTCCCCCCCCCCCATGCCTTCAAAATTCATTTTTCTTGTATAGAGTTTTCATTGTGTGTCGGCACTCCTACAAG
The DNA here is from genome assembly GCA_004026805.1 of Lasiurus borealis. Taxonomy (NCBI): domain Eukaryota; kingdom Metazoa; phylum Chordata; class Mammalia; order Chiroptera; family Vespertilionidae; genus Lasiurus; species Lasiurus borealis. Next base: position 7,424 of record PVJN01050975.1, on the reverse strand, counting down.
TCATCATGAAGCTACTGTGCGGGTTGTGGCACTATCCTGTGTCTGCCCCTGTTCTAGGCCCTGGAGCTTACCTTCCAGTTGTTGTGGGGAAGGGGACAGAGCAGGAGAAAACATATAAATAAGTGATAAAATGAAGTGGAAGTTACAAATGTTGTGAAGAAAAATTAAAATAAGGCAAAGGGATAGGGAAGAATAGAGGATGGTGCTATTTTAGGTAGAGGGCCAGGGGAGTACCTCTGAGGGTTAGTTGGGTCACAGAGTGCTAACATTAAAAACAGAAAGTCCAAAAAAGAGCGAGTCAGGAGATCTTGCTGAGGGGTTAGATGTGGAGTCTGAACTGAGTGGAGTCAGGAAGGACTCCATGGCTTTTGGTCAGAGCAATCCACAAATGAGGATGCTGGGTTGAGGGGAGAAGCAGCCTCGGGGGTTCAAGTCAAGAGCTCAGTTTGGACAAGGCAGGTTTTAGAAGCTTATTCAACCACCAAATAGAGTCAGATGTGAGCAGATGGTTTCAGGAGAGAGGTCAGATATGGACACAGGAGAGAGGTATGGACATGGAAGAAAGGCATGGACATGGGAGAGAGGCATGGACATGGGAGAGAGGTATGGGATTCTCTTCTGATTGTTTCTCTTCTCAGTGAAAGAAGAAACAAGATCATGGCCAAGAGGAAGGAGGAAGAAAGAGGTCTTGTGTTTTGAAGAGAGGCTTGTTTTCTCAGAGCTGGGAAAATCACAACAGTGAGAGACTGAATGGACCAGTGAAACAGGGTCCCATTGCCATCCAGGTTTGAGGATGTCAGTTTAGAGTGAGGCTGGTCATGTGTTATTTCTTCTTCAGCCACATTCAGGTGCTGAGCGCAGGTGCAGAATGGGTAAGGGCGGGGAGATTAAAGAGGGAGGAGACTGCTTGAAGTGTGAGGAGCTCATGGGTGGGGAAGAGGGGTTAGCAAGTTTAGGCTCCAACTATGTCTGGCTGTCCTATCCCCCTGAAGTCCTCAAAGCCTTTTCTTGACCCCACATGCTCCATTTTCACATTCTTTATCTGCTGGATTCTCATAATGATCCTGTTAGTTCATAATGACTTCCCCCTCCCCCACAACTTCATAGAAGGCAATTACCTGGGTCATGTAGCCAGTAAGTGGCCGAGCTGAAGTTGAATTCAAATGTCATTTCAGTGTCCTTCCTTCTGGGTAGCAGGGGCATGGGCATGGTGTTGAAGAAAGTCTTGCACTTCAGATGGTGAAAATGAACGAACTTGGTTGTTTGGGAGATTAAATTTTAGGTGTTTTGTGCTCTAGGCGGCCCAGGCTTTGTCATGATTCATCCATAGTATCCTGCTGCCACCCATTGGTCACTATGAGTGTTGCACCCAAAGAAAACCTGGATTTCTTAGCTCAGGATGGTTCTGGGACCAACAATACATTGCTGAAAGGGCTAGAGAGGCATTTTCATCCCCTTTTGACAAATGAGGAAATGGAAGTCCAGGGAGATGACTTCTAAAAGCCACCTGCGCTTGCTTACTCTACCCATTCAGTTGTTCATTCATTTAATAACTAGGCACTGAGATTTAGCAGAAAATAAGACAGAGGAGACCATTGGTCTTCTAGAGCTGCCATTCCTCATGGGGAAAAGGGGGAAGGAACAGATACTAAGCAAATAAATAAACCAGATAATGATAGAGTTGATGAATTCTGTGGAGAAATTAAAAGAGAGAGTAAGTAATTAGGAGATGACATTTGAGTTGAAACCCAGTGGCTGGGAGGCTTAGGGAAAGACACTCCAAGACAGCACTGCAAGGACCCTGAGGCTCTGAAAGGTCTGAGCAGGTTCCAGAACACATGGAGCCCACTGATACCTCAGCCCACGCTTATCCAGGGAGAACGTGTAGAGAGGTCCGAGTAGATTGTTCTCCCAGGGGGATCATGCCGTGGACCTTCTCTCAGTTCGTCTACAGCATTTCCCACTCCCCACCTTAGTTACTGTACACAGCTGACCACTTCGTCCTTGAAGCTCTCTCCTCTCTTGGCTTGTGTGACACCGACCTCTGGAGGTAGGAAAAACTACCCTTCTGTGAAAATTAAAGCTTCACAGTCAACATACAGATGTTCTTAGTTTGAACCCACAGACATGAAAGCTAAAGCAGGAAACATGGGTGTGCAGAGTCAAAGGTCAAGGTTGACATTTCTCCAATCTTGGACAGGAGCTTGTAGGAGAGAACTGAAATCAGTCTTGCTTGTAGCTGTTGCCATGTGATAAGTGTGTGTGTGGCTCTGTCCACTGCTAATGGTGAGCCATTTATAAATATATGTATTTTTATTGATTTCAGAAGGAAGAGAGAGAGATAGAAACATCAATGATGAAAGAGAATCGTTGATCAGCTGCCTCCTGCACACCCCACACTGGGGATTGAGCCTGCAACATAGGCATGTGCCCTAACTGAGAATAAAACTGTGACCTCCTGGTTCATAGGTCGATGCTCAACTACTGAGCCATTTTTTAAAATTACTATAAGTTTGCACACATAGTATGACTATGCTCTACTCAAGTCCTAAGAGTGATGTTCCAAGAAATAATACGTTTTGGTGGAAAACCAAGATGGCAGAATAGGTAAACACCTAAACTGCTGCCTCGCACACAATTTCAAAACTACAACTAAAAGACAAAACAGACATCATCCGAACCACAGGAAGGCTGGCTGAGTGGAAATTCTACAACTAGAAGGAAAGAGAAAAGCACACTGAGACTCGGATGAGCTGCAGAAGGCAGCGGTACAGAGACACGAACACAGAGTGGACTGGCAACTGACTATTCAGCTGACTTTCTCAAGTGGAAGGGAGACAAAAGCTCCAAACTTCGCTGAACTCTAGTTCTTTGCGAGACTCTGGGAACCCAGACTCATACGGGAAGAAATTGGACTGTCTGGCAGCAGGCAAAACTTGAGGGTGGTTTTCTCTCAGAGGTGCTTGCAATGATTACTGAGGGACACTGAGACCAGTGGCCTCTTAGGGCAGGGCTGACAGGAAGCCAATGCTGTCTGCTCCGACTTGAGACTCCACCTGAACCTCCGTCCCATTTAACTGAGCACAGAGGCTTTTGCAAGTCTTATCTTATAAGGGTGTCCCCAGCACAGAAGTTCTCCCAGCATAGACACAGCTGATCCTTACAGCCAGTTGGCCTGGAGGTCAATTCCTCCCAGTGATACCAACAACAATCAAGGCTTAATTACAACAAGACTGTGCACACAACCCACAAAGGGGTGCACCAAGAGTGTCCATCTCAGGTAACCCGAGAGGCTGAGCCACTGGGCCCTATAGGACACCTAGCACACAAAGCCACTCTATCAACTCAGGGAAGCAGTGAAAATAAGGAGACAAAGAAACAGATAAAAAAATTAAAGAAATGGAAGAAAGCAAACTACTGAATATAGAGTTAAAACCACGCTTATGAGGTTTTTCAAGAATTTTCTAGAAAAGGCTGATAAAGTTAGCAAGACCCTCAAGGATATGAAAAAGGACCAACTTGAAATTAAGCATAAACTGATGAAATAAAAAATAATATACAAAAATCCAACAGCAGACTAGAAGATTGCAAGAATCAAGTCAAAGATTTGAAATACAAAGAAGCAGAAAACACCCAGCCAGAAAAGCAAAAAGAATCCAAAAATATGTAAGGAGCCTCTGGGACAACTTAAAGCATATCAACATCAGAATTATGGGGGTGCCAGAAGAAGAGAGAGAGCAAGATACTGAAAACCTATTTGAAGAAATAATGACTGAAAACTTCCCCACCTGGTGAAAGAAATAGACTTACAAGTCCAAAAGTGCACAGAACCCCAAACAAAAGGAGTCCAAAGAGGACCACATCAAGACACATCATAATTAAAATGTCAAGAGCAAAAGACAAAGAGAGAATATTAAAAGCAGCAAGAGAAAAACAGTTAATTACCTACAGGGGAGCACCCATAGGATTGTCAGCTGATTTCTCAACAGAAGCTATGCAGATGGGCAAGAAATATTCAAAGTGAGGAATAGCAAGAACCTACAACCAAGAGTACTCTACCCAGCAAAGCTATCATTCAGAATTAAAGATCAGATAAAGAGCTTCACAGATAAGAAAAAAACTATAGGAGTTCATCAACACCAAACCAGTATCATATGAAATGCTGAAAGGTATTCTTTAAGAAGAGGAAGAAGAAGAAAAAGGTAAAGATAAAAATTATGAACAACAAATACATATCTCTCAACAAGCGAATCTAAAAATCAAGTGAATAAAAAATCTGATTAACAGAATAAACTGGTGAATATAATAGAATCAGGGGCATAGAAAGGGAGTGGACTGACAATTCTCAGGGGGAAAGGGGTGTGTGGGGTGTGGGAAGAGACTGGACAAAAATCGTACACCTATGGATGAGGGCAGAGGGTGGGTTGGAAACTGGGTGGAGGGGAGCTATGGGGGGGGGAAAAAGAGGAACAATTGTAATAATCTCAACAATAAAGATGTATGAAAAAAAAAAGAATACGTTTTGGAAGCAAAATATGTCCCTAAATTGGCAATTTTGGCACGTTACGCCAATACTACCCAATTACGTTAGCTGGCAAGGAATGAGTGAACAACAGGCGATGCAGTCAATGTAGCTAAGCTGACCGAAAATGGAGTCTGTATAGTGAAACCGGCGGAGCTGGCTCAGATCAAAGGGTCTGAAGCATGAGGAACAGATTTTATTTTACTTTAGCTCAAGGCCTTAAGCTGTTGGATTTCTCAGTTGTGCGTCAGTGCCCAGTGATACATAAATTCTTATAGAAGCACTCAGGAAGGAATGAAGGAGTCAGGAAAGAATGCTCACGTGTCCAGACGGCAGGACATCCATTATCCAGACCAGCGGTCATCTGGGAGGTGATCATCGCAGACTAACCTAGAGGCGCAGAATTCGAGTTGAATTCTTCTCAAGAATGTTTGCTATGAGTACAGAACATTCGGGTGTTTCCTGGTATCACTTCTGATTCGCAACTCCTGGGACCCTTTAATAAACTTGGCCATTTTTAATTTTAGCAGCCTCCTGATTCATTTATGTGAGGTCCACCCTGGCATTTTCTGGTGTTTGAATATTTGCTATTGGCTACATACTGTTCTTTGTAAGGCAAAATATTCCATCCTGAGAAAAAGGAAGCTGATAGCCCACGCTGGTTTGACTCGGTGGATAGAGCGTTGGCCTATAGACTGAAGGGTCTGAGGTTCGATTCCAGTCAAGAGCACATGCTTGGGTTGTGGGCTGGAACCCAAGTAGGAGGGAGCCAATCAATGATTCTCTCTCTCCCTCTCCCTTCCTCTCTGAAACACACACACACACACACACAAAAAAAAAAAAAAAAACAAACAAACAAAACAACATACTACACACACCACTGAGTGGCCAGACTATTATGATCTCTGAATGCATAATTGGCCACTCAGTGTGCATGTGTCCGTGTGTGCGTGTGTGTGTGTGTGTGGGAGTAATATGTTTTAGGAAGCAATGTGTGCCCTAGTAGCCAACTTGAAGATGCATTTGGATACACTCAACCAGCATCAATGCAAAATGAAATAATTTTTTCTAAGTCTGAAATATTTATCCTAAAAACAAAAACCAAGAGCAAGTCATACTTTTATGTGTTTTAAATTTTCATTTTTAAGGATAACTTTTAAACATTTGTGACTTTATCAACCCATTTTTAAAGATTTTTATTTGGCCTTTGAGTTAATGCTTCCTTGTTTTAATAATTTTTATTATCAAGTGTCTTTATAAAATAGAGGTCATTGTTATATGCTATTGAAAAGTATCATCTTGTTATATTATATTGACTTGTAATAATAATAAATCATGCCTTTATTATAATGGTGTTTTTTAAAAAAACAAAAACGAAAACTTATGAAATATTTAGTAGAACCTTTTCCCAGAAGAATGCTCACTGTTTATTATTATGCTCAATCATTATGTTTTTCAAAACTCATAAAAGCGTTAGGAAAAATACAGGATAACGCATTTCTCAGGAATTGCTGAGAATTTTTGGAATTCTTGTATCTCATTCTCAAACCCCAAAGATTCCTATCAGTTAGGAATTGGAAATGCTCTTTGAAGTCTTAACATTTCTGGGACTTTTTGTTTCTAATCGCCAGATCTTCGTCATTTCTTCTGACCTACTGAGTCAGGCTCCTCTCCCTCCTCCTCCACGCTGCGCAGAGGTCTTTCTAAAGTGAAAGTTGACCCGTCATTCCTCTGCGGGGTCCTTCCCCAGCTCCCCAGTATCTCCCCTGATGTTCCTCAAAACGCAGCCTCAGACAGCTGCAGACAAGCATCTGGGAGTTTCTCACACGTGGTAGTTTGGGGACTTGAAGCCTAGGAACATGCATATTAAACACAACTTCTGGGTGATTTAAAAAACTTTCTTATGGTTAAAAACAACACAAAGACAGAAAGCCACATAAAACAAATGCACAGATTACTGAACCGTAATAAGGCAAACACCCGTATCTGAAGGCAAAACCTTGCCACCCAACCCAGAAACTCCCCACATGCCCCTCCCAGTCATAAACCCTTCCCCGTCCACCACCAAGGGCAACCATCATCCTGAACCTCATCTTGCCTGTTTTTGTTTGTTTCTTTCTTTATTTTAATGTCATTCAATTCTGTTAATGTTTGCTCCTTTTTTCATCTTTTTCTTCTTATACAGTAATTCATTTGTTACTGAGACCAGATCTCTTGTCTTACAGTTTCCCGTGGTCTTTGCTAATGGCACCCCCAGCTAGCATGTTCCTGTCTCCTCTGAATTTCCTGTTAGTTGGCAGTTGAATCTAGAGGCTTACTTTCAATTCATATTTCTCTCGTTTTTTGTGTGTGGGTTTTTTTTTTTTTTAACAAGCCTACCTTTATACGTAATATGTGTTCGTCATCGTGTGACTCACATAATGGTGTTTTTTTCTCTCATCTTGCACATTCCTGGCCCAGATCTGAAATCAGCCCACCTATCGTGGGTAAATACCTAGGAGTAGAATCCCCAGTTCAGAGGTAGTTAAGTGTTTAACGTTCTAAGAAGCTGTTATAGTTTTCTGAGGTGAGGTACTTTTTTATGCTCCCACCCACAAGGAAGATTCCAGTTGCTCTAAATCCTCACCAGTACCTAATAGTGTTAATTTTATTTTAGCCATTCTGGTGGTATGAACTACTATTTCACTGTGGTTTTAATTTGAAGTTTCCTAACAACTAATGCTGTGCAACACCTGTTCATGTGCTTATTGGCCATCTGTATGTCTTCTTTTGTGATATGTCTCTCCAAGTCTTTTTTTTTTTTATTATTAAATCTTTATTATTCAGATTATTACATTTGTTTCTCTTTTTTTTCCCCTCCATAGTACCCCTCCACCCAGCTCCCACCCTCCCTCTGCCCTTA
>PVJN01050974.1:0-14632 GCA_004026805.1 Lasiurus borealis | reverse complement strand
GATTATTGCAAAATAAAATTGGGATACATGAAGCTTAAAATTCTTAATTTTAAACTCCTCCTCACAATAGGCCAGAACTTGATCCTCTGTAATTCTTTGCAAACAGCGTTTGCATTTTATTATCGAACGGGTTTTAAAGTGGCATAGGATGAGATTTGGCTCATATTTTTGCATAAATATAATAAAAGGAGGCTTCCCAGTGAACATAGATTTGGGAAATAGTGTTTACTTTTTCTCTCAATTCAAAAGAGTGTGAACTAAATTTTTTTGTTTGTTTCAGTAATTTTTCTTTTAAACACAAAGGCTGTGTATTATTTCTTTCTACAAAGAACAGAAACCAATCTGGGGACAATTACGGTTTTGTATTTCTCTCTGAGGAACTCAGACCCACACTGAGAATTTGCCAGTCAGCAATTAAGGCTCCGTGTTGCCCAGATGGGCTGTGGACTTGGTGGAGAGAGGACCAGAGCTGGGGCTCCAGGCTCAGGACTGGAAGCAGCTTACCCTGGGGCACACAAGGCCCAGGAGAACCCACGGGGGGTGGGAAATGGTGAAATAGGGCCCCAGGGAAAGGGGTATAACGTTGGGCAGGCTCAACACTTTTCTTTGAGCTTATCGACTCCTTCCAGAGACCTGTGGAGACCACAGGGAGGATGAATGCTTATTTCACAGGGGCTCTGAAATCTCAAAGAGGCCATTTGGGGTCTAGAGCAGGCAGGAGATTATAAAGAAATGGCAAAAGTCTGGGGCCAGTCAGGCCTAAGCCAGATATGAATCCTTTCTCTGCCATCCACCAGTTCTTTGATGACAGGCACATGACTTAACCTCTTTGAGCCTCAGTTTTCTGATCTGCAGGATGGGATAATAATAGGACTTACTTCAAAAGATTGCTGTAAAGATTCACTGGAGATAAAATATAGAGAAGCGCTTGCCTGGCGCATGGCTTATTTGATCAGGTGCTGTGATTAATTCAAGCTGAGCTGCAACACCCATAGTCAGGATTTGACAGATCTGGACTCTGGTCTCAGTCAGCCTTGTGCTAGAATTATTTATGCTGTCTTGATTATAGTTAAACTAGAGGCCCAGTGCATGGAATTAGTGCACTGGGGATGCGGGGGGATATCCCTCAGCCTAGCCTGCTCCCTCTCACAGTCTAGGATCTTTTGAGGAATGTCCGATTGCCAGCTTAGGCCCATTCCCCCTGGTATCGGGCCTAAGGTGGCAGTCAGACACCCTCTTGCAATCCGGGATCCCTCACTCCTCACTACTCACCTGCTCACTCCTTACTGCTCTGCTTGCTGCTCCTTAGCAGCAGACTCCTTACTGCTCAGCTCACTGCTCCTTAGTGCTGCTGCACATCATAGTGACCAGTAGTTCTGGTCATTCTACTTAGGGTTTTTTAAAAAATATATTTTTATTGAATTCAGGGAGGAAGAGAGAGGAAGAGAGAGACAGAAACATCAATGATGAAAGAGAATCATTGATTGGCTGCCTCCTGCATGGCCCCCACTGGGGATCGAGCCCACAACGCAGGCATGTGCTCTTGACTGGAATTGAACCTGGGACCCTTCAGTCTGCAGTCCGACACTCTCTCCATTGAGCTACACCAGTCAAGGTTAGGCTTTTATTATATAGAATCTCCCAGAGGATTGGGGCTGACTTCGCCTGACTTTGGTACCTTAAATACTCAGTAACTGTGATCTGAATTACATTAAATTTAATTTATCCTTTAAGCCTGGTTATTTCTGCCCTACTTTGTGTCTCCCATTTGTCTAAACTGTTTCTGCCTCTGGGGAAGAGATCCAGGCTCTTGACAATTTCTGTGCTGCTTCTGGCAGTGTTTTTCTTTTGGGATGCTCTTCCTGCAATTTATACTCACCACCACCAGGTGGCAGTAGTGCACCAGACCGCTTTTGGGAGCCAGGTCCCAGCAGAGAGGATTTCCATCCTTGGGAAATGTTGAAAATGGATTTCTATTAAATCGTCTCAATAAGATGCACCTACTCACCATCCACAACTTTAAGCACGGCAAGCGACACAGCAGCTAATGAGACTAAATACAAAGGGTTTGGTACACTCAGTTCTCTTTCTCTTTTCTTAACGAGTCCCTGAAGAGTGTGAAATCTTGTGCTCCTGTTCCTTTAGGAGAGAAGGCTCTCTCCTCTTCTAACACCCAGGTTTGCTCCACGTGGTGTCACCACTGCCTGTGGCTTCCTTCTGCTCTGCCTTGTATCCACTCGTTCAGCCACACCCACCGTTCCTGTGCTCCCTGCCAGGCCCCGTGAGGGTGTGCTGACCTCACAAAGCTCAGACTCTGGGCTGGGGCTGGGCTCTGGAGACAGAGCAGGAGGTCATGAACTGCCTAGACCAGTGGTCAGCAAACTCATTAGTCAACTGAGTCAAATATCAACAGTACAAGGATTGAAATTTCTTTTGAGAGCCAATTTTTTTTTAAACTTAAACTTCTTCTAACGCCACTTCTTCAAAAATAGACTCTCCCAGGCCATGGTATTTTGTGGAAGAGCTACACTCAAGGGGCCAAAGAGCCGCATGTGGCTTGTGAGCTGCAGTTTGCCTACCACTGGCCTAGAGTGTGGGGGCAAGTGAGGAAGATGAGTGAAGGTGGGGTAAGAAGAACAGGGATTTGGGAGCTTGGACCCCATTTAAAGGGGGGCAGCTGCCACTTAGGTCCACTGATTGTTGGCAGGTGGGAGGGTGGCTTTGCATTCCAAGATCTTCTATTCTTAAAGAGAAATTAATATATTGATTAAAAAAAATAAAATTATTTACTTTAAATCTCTTATAGGGCTAGATGCGACTCTTGGACTGGAGTCTGAGACGGTTGAAGAGAGGCCATGGGCATAGTGCTCAGGGGATGTGGGAGCCCAGAGGAGGGCGCCCCAACTCTGCCAGGAACATTCATTCATTCACTCAGCTGATGTTGGTTGCTTTTCTACTGCATCCAGAGTTCTGTGCCGAGTGCTGGGGATGCCTAGACGGACAGGTGAGTGCAGCCCTCCTTCGTGCAGCCTGGTAGGGGAGGCACGTACCCGACGCTGCCTGGCACGATGTACAGTTTGGTTGTAAATTGTGCTGAGTGATCGGAGGGACAGGTGTGAGGGCAAGGAGAGTCTGGTGTGGGTCAGGGAGGGCTTCCCTGAGGAAGTGATGTTTGGTCTGAGAGAGGAAGGATCAAGAGGGGTTGACTTTATCCATGAACCAGGCAAGCCACTTCTTTCTGCTGAGGGGAACTAAATGCCCAATGGGGTGGTCTAGCTTGGTCAGGATGGTGACCTGGAGAAGAGGCGCCTTCCCAGGAAGGAGTCCCATGTGACTGATGGTAGATTCACTTCCTGCCATGGAATGTGCCAAACAGGGCGGGAATCACTGGGCGTGAGATGCGGGAGGGGAGAGGTTTTTCCTTCTCTGACCTAGGGCATGTGCCATGGGAGCAGTGCTGGCAGAGGAGAAGCCTGGGGAGGGGCTGGGAGGAGAACACAGCTCATTCAGAGATCAGACAGAGGGTCCCAGGCCAGTGTTTTGGGAAGGAGACCGGGGCAGAGAACAGAGGCTCAGGCCTCTGGCCCCTAGGGCACAGAGACTTCAGGTTCCATATCTGGTGCCTTACAGTGTGTGCTGCTCATACTGGAGCTGAGCTCAGAGGCTGTGGAGGGTGAGGATGCTCAGGGCTCACAGGTGCACCAAGAGGGCTCAGACCTGGGGTGAGGAGTTGCCCATGTTTGATGTGTGGGGGGAGGAACCCACTAGACCTGGCTCTACATCCTGTCTCCCCTCTGTGAGCTGTGCGATCTTGGGCAAATTGCTTGGACTCACTTGAAGGATGGACATGGTGTGTTCTGTGCTCCGGAGTGGGGTGGTTACCTGGGATCATCAGTGTGTGGGCCCAGCACTGTGCCTGCCCACGGTGGGGGTTCAGCACATCTGAGCTCTGCTTTCGGGGAAACTCCTGCCTCCTGCTGTCCTCACATTCACCAACCCAGAGTTCGTCCCCTGCCCCCAGCCCTCAAGGTCATAGGAGGCATCTCAATGTCAAAGGCCCCCATTCATGCTTGCACCTCCTCTCCATCCTCAGCCTCCTCTGACCACTCCTTCCACACACATTTCTTTGAGAAGATAGACTGAACATTCAGCAGAAGTCACAAGCTCACACTATCCAGTGTACCCTCTTCAGGGCTGAGAAAAATAATCCACTCAGTCCGCAGCCTGGGGTCTCTGGGGCTGGCAGTCGAAGGGGCCTTGACTGCCTCCTGGCCCTGCGGCTCCCGTGCTGTGTGACCTTGGGCGGGATACACATGGAAGGGAAACACTTTACAGATGCCACTGTTTGTCTTTTGTGGACTGTTTTATGATCGGGAGCTTTTCCTTGGCATTTTCCTATTTATTCCTGTCGAAGTGGAGGACGGAGCTGTTTCCACCCATCTGGCTGTTTAATGCATGTAGCACAGTCCCCATCAGTCAGCCAGCAGCGCCCCTTGGACGGCGGCACCTTCCGCTCAGTCTGCTGGTGGGAGGTGCCAGGGTGGGAGGAGGCAGGGACACTCCTGCTGAGCACCTCCCTCCAGGAGGCTCTTGGAAGATGGGTCTAGTTCAATGCCAGAGGAGGGACTTGGGGCCCTCAGCTGCCTGCCCTGCCCCTCACCTTCCTCAGGGAGGTTGTGAGGTTGCTGTAGGTGTCAGCCCATGCCCAGCACCTGGGAAGTTCATGTTAGAAGTTCCATAGCATTGTTCTGTTTGTTGCTATTTAAAAATGAAATAACACATGTGAAGCACATACATGTCCTGATACAGAGTAGCTATGTATAATAAATCATGCCCATAATCATAATCAGGCCCATAACTAACCACACAACGTGCTTGGGGGTACAGAGTCGGTCCTCAGAGAAGATGTTTTAGAATGTCCAGGGGGTTCTTATTGGAAGCCAGAGTTCTGATTAGCCTGCTGGTGCTGAAGGCTGAGACATAGCAGCATCAACACTGATGATGGTGACCTGGCTGGCACAGGGCCGGGTACCTGCCAGACCATCAGTTCATGTTTCCTTCTGTCGCTGCCCTCCAGCAATCGGGGCTCGTTCCTTAGATCAGAAAACCGGAGCCCCACGCTGCTGGGACCCTGTAATAGTTCCTGTCATGAAGCTGCCCCCCCCCGTACCCCGTTCCCTATCTGTGCTCCCTTCAGTCTGGCTCCTCTGAATGGGCTTCTGGCCCCAACATTGCCAGTGACCTCTCTGGGCCATTCTCAGAGCCTCCATGCTCCTCCCACCCCCTGGCCACGCTTAGGTGGATGTGGTTTTGTGGTCTCTGGCTTCCTCCCAGAACCGAATGCCCCTTCTCAGATAGTCCCCCCCCCCAAAGCCCAGACTCTGTGCCCAGGATCTAGGCTGGGAGAGGGCACCTCTGGCCTCTGGGTCCCCCTTCACCCTTCTCCCCCGACCCCTGGCTCAGGGTGAATCCCCAGCGTCCCTGGCAGCTCCCAGGTGTCGGGACAACGTGGCAGGAGTTATGAGGACCTCAGGCCTGTGCAGTCTTCCCTGGAGGCCCGGGGAGGCTGGTTGTGCCATTAAACCGCGCTCTGCCCTCTTCAGGTGCACACATGAATGCTCACACATTCATCACACACACACATACGTTCTCCATGTGCGCAAACATTCCAACACACACACACACACACACACACACACACACACACACAATGTTTGGTCTTTACCCAGACACACCCATTCACACCCAGGCCCTTAGGCAGGCCCTCATGCAGGCACCCTCCCCCACAACCAGCCTTCTCATGCAGATGCACCTCTCAGGTCCTCATGCTCATAGACCTAGGTGTGTACACACACAGGCACACACCTATTGCTGCACACTCGTGCAGACTCTAGGTACCCTGATACCTGCTCCCCCACTCCTGGCACTCATCTGCCCTCATACATCACAGCTATTATTCTCCCTCCTGCCTTCACTCACAGACACGCGTTCACAAACACACATGCCCACCCAAGCACAGATGCATGAAGATGCTTCCCATCTACCCGTGCGGCACCCCTACTCACCCCGGGACCCACACACTGTGGCCGACCCCTTCCTAAACCCGGCTCTGGGCTCCCGAGTCTCCGGAAGTGCAAAGATGTCAGGATTCACTCAAGCTGCCCACCCTCATTCGGCCGCTCACCCACAGCTTCCACAAACATCCTTTCGTGATGGAGTGTTTCCTCTGGGCCTCTTCGGCTTGTAACAGATTAAAGGCGAGCGGGCATTTGTCACCGGGAAGCGTACCCGGCTGTGCCGGAAAATAGACTTTTCGATGAGCGCGAGAGCCTGAACTGTCACCGAGGGGAGAGCCGGTGTTATTGCAGCCTGCCGGCCGCGGTGGCCGTCACCTGTGTTATCGGCGGTGGCAGGCATCACCTCCCACTGAAAGCATCCCATTACGGTAAGTAATGGCTCAATCACAGCCAGTTTGTAATGGAGATGACCTCTCTGCACCCCGCTGGCCTCCCCCTCGGAGGGCACCTCTCTACACTGTGGCTACCAGCGCTCTGTTCTGCACGCCTGCGGGAGGGCCACGGGCCCACCTGGGATGGGAATCAGACAGCTCCACTGAGGCTGCAGCCAGGGACCAAGGGCAAGGTCAGGGAGAGGCGTGAGGGCACTGAGCCGCTGGCTGACCCTCGGGTGCCGGTGGGGACACTGAAACCTGGAGAGAATGGCCTCGTCTCGACCTTGTCTTACTCCTGCCTTTCCCCAGAAGCTGCCATTTAAAGCAGAAGAGTAGTGACATAAGAGCTTCCGTTCCCTGGGGGCCAGGGCCTGGCTTAGCATTCTCCTTGCTTCATGTCACTCCGGCCTTGGAAGGTAGAGAGTATCATTGTCCCCACTTTACAGTTGAGGGAAGAACACGGGACAAGCCCCAGGTCTCGGTGCCAGTAAATGGCAGACCGGGGGCTGCGTGCCTGTCACCAGCATTGTTGGCCATGATGTCCAGAGATCCCCACCAGCCTTTGTGTGCCCTCACGCCTCTCAGGGTCCTCACCCATCCTCCTTTCTATGGTGGGAGCTGAGTCTTCCCCACCATGTGTTCACGTGCCAGGAAATCTTCCATCTTCTGCCTGAAGGTTGTGTGTGCCAGATGTTTGACTGCTCACCCACAGCCAGCCATGGTGGGAGCATGAAGGTCACACCAGCTTCAGCCCAAGGTCAGGAGAGTCCTGGCAAGCACTGAACACCTGTCTTTGCCACTGCCCAGACTGTGTGTCCCTGAGGCTGACTTGGGGGGATCCTGAGACTCAGGTTTCAGAGCACCATCTGTTTGCCTCCTCCAAGTCCTGCACAAGCCACTTGGCCAATTGCCCAGCAGGGCCTAGGACAGGACCTAGGACAGAGCATCTGGAGACTCAAGTGGGAGAATTAAAGGACTCTTCCTTGCCTTTGCTCGTGTCTTCAGGGCCACATTTAGTGCCTGTGGAAGAGGCCGGAGCTTAGGAAGATTTGGGGTTGCCAGTAGTATGACCCTGGACAAGTCGCACCTCCTGGAGTCTCAGTTTCCCCACCTGTGCAGTGCCTAATCCTCCCCTTAGAGATCGAGGCTTAATAATGTGTGTGTGGAGAATCCCAAAGCGAGCCTGCTACTTTGTAGGGACTGATGAAGACATGAAATACCTCCAGCAAAGCTTTCTGGAGAGAGACCAGGCAGTGGCTGAGTCAGGCCCAAAAGTTTAATAAAAAAAATGTGGTCTCACTAATCTACCACAGGATGTGATACAGTGGCGATGAACATTGTTGAGATCTTACTGTGTGGCAGGTACTAGTGGCTCCCATGAATTTCTTATTCAATTCTCCCCCAATTCTAGGCCATCTTTCTATATAAAAGCCTAAGCCTAAGCAGCTGGTTGACCAGTCGCTATGATACGCACTGACCATCAGGGGGCAGATGCTCAATGCAGGAGTTGGCCCCAGATGGTCAGCGCACTCCCACAGCCAACCTCTGCATGTCCCTCCCCAATGGCCAATTGGGTCAGCAGGCTAACCTTCCATAACCCCTCCCCCTGACTGGTCAACCTCCTGCAGCCCCCGATTGCCCTGACCGCTGGCCAGGCTGAGGGACCCCAACCGTGCACAAATTCGTGCATTGGGCCTCTAGTAATTAATATATTGTTTCCACTTTACAGTGGAGGCAAATGAGGTTAGGGGCCTTGTCAGTGTCACACAGCTAGAAAACGTGCTCCTGGATCCAAACGTGGGCCATCTGGCTGAGCGTCTGTGCCTTCACGTCTGTGTTCTATTGCGTTGGGGACATTTGGAAATCCCCAAAGTCTGTTCTCTCTGCCTTTGGAATACAATGTGGACACCTCCCCATTGCCTTTAAGTGCCAGTGTCCTCAGTTAAGGGCAGAGGCAGGGTACAGCAGGTGGCTGGGAGCAGGCAAGGGCTGAGTTTGAGCCATGTTCAGAAAGGCCCTGGGGTTGTGGAGGAGAGGGGACATGAGTGGGAGGCCGTGACTCTGAGGAGCTAGCTGAGGAGACAGCAAAAGAGCCAGGCTGGGAGAGCCCAGAAACAGGCCTGTCAAGGGTGCACTTTTGGCAGACTGGCCTCTGTCAGGGTGAGTGTCTGCAGGGCTACCAGTGACAAGGCTGCTGCCAGGGGACAGGAGGGAAGCAGCCACGAGTTTCATTGACTTAGCAACATCGATTCCAGAGATATTCATGCAGTGCCTACTGTGTTCCAGGCACTGGGCTGAGCAGCCAGTGAGTTTCACTTGCTTAGCAGCATTTACTCAGGAAGTATTTATTAAGTGCCCACTATGTCCCGACTGACGCGATTCCTTCTTTCCTGGCGCAGAGCCAAGGCAGCGTGGAGAGATGCCAGCTCATCGCCCTCAGAAGGGGTCACTGAGGATGTGCTCTGTGCCAGAGTCTGATGCACCCCATCCTGCTATCGTCCTCTCAATTCACGAAGAGGTACCAGGGTGATGCCCCTCCTTCTTTTTTTCAAATGAGAATGCTAAGTCTCAGAGACCTTAAGTGACTTGCCTGAGGTTGCACAGCTGGTAAGTGATGGCGCTGAGCCGTGAGCCCAGACCTGCTGAAAGCCTGTGACTTTAACACCCCCCATTGTGGCTCTGCTCTCTCGTCTCCTCACATCCCTGCGAATCTGGGGCCACAGGAAGAAGTGGAGTTGGGGTGGGGGCTGCCCTGTCCTTTCTACCTGGAGGGCTGCTTCCTTCTCTCCTTTCACAGCTCTCCCCAGCCCCCATGCCTGGACCCTCCCTGCCTTCTCTGCAGTTGGGGAAGAGCTTATTCTCATGCTAATTGCAAAACTAATTGTTCTTATTGCAAAATCCATTATATAGTATATTTATATTGCAGATAATGAGCTGTTTGGATTAAATAGCTCACTAAAAGTCAATAAAAAGAAATTTGCTTCACTGTTCCTCCCCTCATTTTTCACCAGCACCATTAACACAGCCGTCCTTCTCCGAAGGCTGAATTCATTAACAGGCCTGGAGCAGCAAGGGGTGGCGCTGTGCGGGTCTCCCCTTCCCCTTTGGAAAGGCTTTGGGAGGAGAGGGCTGGGAGACAAGACGCAGGTCCTTGGCCCAGTTTTAGTGATGCGGGGCTGACTAACCAACCAAAGGCATCTGCCTTTCTAGCAGAACCAGAGAGCATGGTTTCTCTGGGGCTTGCTGTGCTGGGGGTGTGGGTGGGGCCGGGGAATGAGCTGATGGCAGAGGGGAAGGGCGGAGGGAGATAGCCAAAGACCTTAATCCAGGCTCTGCAGGGTGAAGGTAGGACCCAGGGGCCGAGGAGACAGCCCAGGTCATGATCTAGGGGAGCAAGTAACAGGTTTGGAGTCAAGGGTCTTGGATGCCCAGGCTTTGTCCCCTGCCAGCACCACATCTCGGGTGGCTTCCAGGATTTTCCTGGTTTACCCGTTTTAATGGCCTTGGTTCTGAACCTGCAGGTGGCTTGTGTAACCGAGCCCTACTGGGAGGAGGACTGGTCTGTGAAGTTCAGGGGTTACTCGCTCAGGCCCTTCTGCAATCACTGGGTTTCATAAAGTGTGGGTTTCTCAGAAAGGGCTGAAGTCGAGGCTCAAACCCAGGTCCATGCACTCAACATTCTGTGGCCCTGCTCCCAGCAACCAAAGTGCGGGCTGAGAGGAAGGGCCTGTTTTTATTTATTTTCCTAGGAGCCAACCTCACATTTGGTCTGATGAAATGGCCCAATCTGAGTTGAGTTAGCATGGCTGGGGGCTGCCAGCTCCCTCAAACCCAGAGCAATTAACCTCTTCTCCTTATTCATTTATTCATTCAGGCGGTCAAATGTGTATTGCGTTAGGTCTTGACGATGACTTTGAATGAACACACTCGAAGCCTTTATTCTCATGGAACTTACTGTCTAATGGGAGTGCAGGGACAGGTACTAGTCACATAGCCACACAGGTGAGTGGTGAGTTAAAAGCAAGGAAAGTGCTTACAAGCAAAGGAGAGCAATTGTAAGAAAGTAATCCCAGGAAGACCTCACCTGGATAGTGGGGCCAGAGAGGACCTCCTGAAGGGTACAACACAGGAGCCAAGCTCTGTAGGGTGAATGTGTTAGACAAAGAAGGGGAGGGGGCGGTCAGACAAAGGCCTGCACCAGGGAGGGGGCAAGGGGCAGCAGTGGGATAGTGAAACAGCCAGTGGGATGAGGCTTTGGGATGGTGGGTTGAATCTTGTATGTCAAGAAGCAAAGTTGTTAATCTTTCCCATAGGTGCAATGCGAAGCCACTGAGGGGTTTATAGCAGTGGGGTGACATGACTTGTGCTTTGAAAAGTTCATGCTGGCTGCCAGCCACGGAGGTGACATGAAGGTTTGAGCTGCAGAGACGGGAGGTGGAGCCAGTAGAGAGAGGAGAGAGAGAGGAGAGAGAGAGAGAGAGAGAGAGAGAGAGAGAGAGAGAGAGAGAGAGAGAGAGAGAAGCAGGATAGAAGATCAAACCTGGAAAGGATGAGGGAGAGGCAATTTGCCCAAAGGAAATCAAAATTGTATAAGCAAGAGAGGAGAGATTCGGACTATCTTCCCACTCAGTGTGGTGCTGAGAGTTCAGACCTTAATTTGGGGGCTGGTGTGGGACATGGATTCAGCACCACGGAGAGCTCCCAAAGCCCTTCTTGAGGGCATTGAGACCTAGGTTGACATCCCCAGAGGTACCCAGCTCAGTGCTTGCAGGGCTAATAAAGTCACTGCAGAGACGTTTGCTGGGAGCATGCCAGGGCACCACTGCATGACTGCCCAGGAGGTTTGGGAGGGAGATGCTCTGGCATCGGCTGGCCTGGAATGGGGGCTTCAGACCCACTGCCACACCCTCCACTGACAGAGCAAACAGGCTAATAGCAAAGAGAAGGCAGCCTGAGCAGGTCCTGCTGCAGGCGGCTGAAATGGCTGTAATCTTCAGCCGTCTTTACTTAACAGCTTCAAAGGGAGATGGAGAGACAGAGAGGCAGCTGGATGTAGGGGAAACTTAAGTGTGACTGAGATCAAAGGCAACAGAATGAGGTGCCACATGTACCTTTCTGCACCCCAAGGTCCACAGAGATGCCATAGACTCCAGGAGGCTGAGCCCAGCAGAAGGGGCACCGGAAGCCCCTTCCAGGGTGGTCTAAGGCAATGGTTGCCAACTATTCGGACCTCGAGGACCACCAGAGGTCCATGGACCACCGGTTGGTGACTGCTGGTCTAAGGAGCTCAGGGTTCCTACATTCTGATACCTTCGACCCTTCCTCCCCACAGATGAGGAAATAATGACCTCTTGAGCCCCCGTGGCACCCTCTGTGTGGCTTTGTGTGTGCTCTAGGCTCTTGTCCAGTTTGTCAGCAAAGCCTGAGGCTAGCATGTGGTATGTAAGTGGGGAACTAACAGACACAGTCAGGAAGGGCTTGGTTCTTCCTGCTGCATCTCTGGAGTTGCCTAAGGGTTTGAGATCACCATGTTTGGGAGCAGGGTGTGGACAAGTTGGCCTTCTTGCGGCCAGATCTTTTTCATAAATCTCAGTGGGACCCAGAGACCATTGCTAATCGACTTGCAGCCAGCAGTGTCCTGCTCCCGATTTGAGTGACCTCTTTGCCCTTGAATTTGGTTCGCTCTGAACATCTGGGTCTCCGTGAATGGCCAGCTCCATGGCAGCCGTCGCCTGGCAGAGGTACTGCCCATTCTTTTGGATGTAGCTCAGAACAATCGATAATAAGTGTTTGCTTGATAAACCAATGAGTGGATGAATAATGACTGACATTCTTAGTGGGCTGTGACTGGTGCAAGGAAGGAGTGGCTGCCACCGGGAGTAGGCAGAGACCTGGGGAGGGAGGAACATTAATGGGTTTCCTAGTAGTTCTCAGTAACCAGGAGTCACAATGAAGCGTAGAGAGGGGCCAAGGGCTGTTCTCCTGGCAGCACAGGGTAAAAGCTGAGCATTTCTGCAGATGACCAGGGTAAAGAGGGTGGGGTCCCTGTGGATTAGGAGGACCTTGGAGGGGGACAAGGCCAGGGTTGAGGATCTCAAGTGCTACTGAGACAGAGACACCCAAGGATGACCCCTCAGACTTCAAGGAACACAGCATACTCACATGGCTGGTGGGTCTGGACACTGGAGGAGTACTTGCATGCGCATGTGTGTGTGTGTGTGTGCATGTGTGTGTGTGTGTGTGTGTGTGTGTGCGTGAGCGTGTGCGCATGCCCTAGGTGGTAGGACGGCTGCAAATTAAGAAATGGTGCAGTGTGTGTGTTTGCATTTGTGTGTTAGAGGTTCTCGCGATGTGTGCACTTGCATGAAGTGCCTCTGAATGTATTTGTGTCGTTGTGTATGAGTGTTGTGAGTGTGTGTGCCTCTGTTGCATGGTCCAAGGGCACAATGAGTTGTGCTTCTTCAGGGAAGAGGGGGATCCATGTAGGCAGGAGTGTGTGTACGTGAGCGTGCCGAGTGGCAGGGATGACAAATGATTAATCTATAGGAATCTATATTCTATTCTTCCATGCGTCCACTCCGCCCTTCTCACGCTCCCATGCATCACCTCCGGAAATCCATCACCCAACTCCCTGCCAAGGACAGGCTGCAAGCAGCGAGTGCTTGCCTTATTGATGGACTTGCCCATGCTTTTTATACATTTGGACATACAGAGAAGGAGAGCCTCATCATTCATTTTCTATTTCATTCACTAATTCATTCAATCATTGGCCCAGCAAGTAGTTCTCAAATGCCTACTGTGCGCCAGGAATGGCCCTGAGTGCTCAGGGTAGATGAAGAATAAGGGAAATGTAGTCCTTACTTTCTCTAAGTTATGGGTCAATGTGGGTTTTAGCTAACATGCTGGGCATCTCAGTGGAATGGGATGCAGGAGGTACAGGGGGCTTTGGAAGATTAGAAGGGGTCGGTAGGAAAAATTAACTGGGTGGAAGTCACAGAAGCTCCTGAAAAAGGTGACACCTCAGGGGAGCCCTAAAGGGTGAGAGGCCAAATGAGAGGGAGAGGAGTGTGTGCACCAGGCAGGGGGAACCGCATGTATAAAGGGCCTGCAGCTGTGGTTCGGACGGCTAGGGCTGGAGTGTGAAGAAGGAAATGGCACAAGATGAAGGCACAGCGCTGGACAGGGATGGGGAGGAGCCTTGATTTTGCCCTGAGGGCAACAGGGAGCCACTGAAGAGTTTAGGTGGGGGAATGTGAGGTTGTGTTTATAAGGCCATCTCTGGTTGGTGGGAGGAAGTCTAGGTTAGAGAGAGGGAGGCCAGGGGGAGGCTGCTGTAAGGAGTTCCAGGAAGGTATGATTTAGGGTAGTGGTGGGGATGGAAAGATGTGGGCTAAGTCCAGAGATATTTTGGAGGTGGAAGCAAGAGCTTGGTGATAGACTGGATTTTGGGGTGAGAATGACCTTAGGTTTCCGGACAGGGTATTCTACTCCTCTCAGCCTCAATTTCCCCATCTCTAAAATGGGATTGTAATTCCTGCTTCAGAGGGTTGGGGTGAGGCTTTGTGACGTGGTCTCCATTTCTGACCACCACTGGCGTCTCCTCTGCAATGGTCCGTCTATTCTTCTTCTCCCACTGACCCAACGAGCCAGCTCCTGACCTGCTCTTTCCCAGATTTTGGGTGGATCCACCCGCTGGTGGGTGTTCCACAACCTGTAGCCTAGGCAGCCCAGGCAGCCCTGGGACTGTGATGCCTGTCCCACAAGCCTGCTGGTCCCACCCCCTGAGGTCACTCAGGCCAGCCCCCTGTTCACAGACGGCCAACCGGCACTCAGCGAGGACAGGACAGGACCATCCACCCTGGCAGGTGTCCAAGTGGCCACAGACACATCCTCAGGCAGCCTGGCTTTCTGCAAGTCACCACATCCCACCTTCTGCCTTTGGGCCCAAATACTTCCCCTCAGCTGGAGACCAAGGAGACCAGCCAAGGTAGCAGTTCCGGACACTCCTGGGGGAAGGGCGCTGGCCAGCAATCCCTATCCGTCCCCCCCCCACCCCCCCACCCCACGCCACACACACACTTCAAAAGCTCCAGAATCTGCTAATTTTCCAACTGGCCCTTGTGGGATGTGAGGAGACATTCAGAGATGAACTTTTACTCGGATTCCCCCGCCATGCCCTCC
>PVJN01050973.1:0-14632 GCA_004026805.1 Lasiurus borealis | reverse complement strand
GACCAAGAGGAGCATCGAGGAGTGTGAGGCTGGTGGGGGGTCCCCACCTCCATCTCCGGGGTCTCCCTCACCCCGTGTCAGCTCTGCTGGCCTGTTCTCCCACCCCCACCTGGTCCAGGGCCTGAGGGTGAGCAGACCTTCAGGGGTCGGGCCGCTGCTAGCTTGCAGTAGACAGTTGGGAAACATGTGGGCATTTTGCAGGCCTGTTGTCGATTGCTTGAAATGGGTCTTGGTGGGAGCACTGACACCACAGAAACTGGAAATCGCTACAAGTCAGGGCTTTGGTGGGTTGGTGGCACACAACAGGCAACCAGCGTCTGCCCCCTGCTCCCCCTGAGAACACAGAGGCCTGTCCTTTACCCTCTCCACGCCCCCCTCGCGTCTAAGGCTTCCCCTGCTGTCGGAAAAGGGGTGTAAGCCTTCCATCAGTCAGTAGAAGAATCCTGGCTTCCTGGTAAGGTGGGGGGGCACTATGTCTATGAGACCTTTATTTTTTATTTTTTAATATATTTTATTGATTTTTTATAGAGAGGAAGGGAGAGAGATAGAAAGTCAGAAACATCGATGAGAGAGAGAGACATCGATCAGCCGCTCCTGCATGTCCCACAGTGGAGATGTGCCCGCAAGCAAGGTACATGCCCTGGACCGGAATCAAACCTGGGACCTTTCAGTCTGCAAGCCGACGCTCTATCCACTGAGCCAAGCCAGTCTCGGCTGTCTATAAGACCTTTAAGTTGTGTTAGTTCAGCAGTGATGAAGCCCTTCTGTATGTGCACCAGGCTGGGGGGAGGGCCTGGAAAGGGGATGGATGGGGCGGCAAGAGCTCAGACTCATCTCCGGGGACCCTGGAGGAGAGGTGAGGGGGCACACCTGTGAGTGATGCCCGGACGTAAGTGACAGGTGGCTGGGAAACAGGGAAACCAGGAGCTCCCAGGGAAGGCACGTTGGAACGGATTTGCCCTTCCCTCCTTCCCTCCCTCCCTCCTTCCTGCTTCCCTGCCTCCATTCTGTGCTCCTCCCTTCCATCCTTCAATTATAACTTGTTCACCCATCATTCGTTATTCAGTCAGACGAGGTGATGAGGATGCAGAAAAACAGCATGGCCCCTTGCCCTCCAGAAGCTCACAGGCAAGTTGGGGGGACCGGCCCACAGCCGCCAGGGCCAATGCATGGGGTCCCCCGGGAAGGCTGGCAGGATTGTAGCACGAGGGGATGGTGAGGAGGACCAGCAAGGAGGAGGAAATGGGGAGAGGGAAGGCCCTGAGGTGGGACTGGACTGAGCATGCACAGAAGCCATGAGGATCTGGAGGGGCCGGGGTGTGTGTGGGGTGGGGAGGGGGGTGTCAGGAAAGCTGGAAAGAAGTCAGGCCCTTGAGCACCGGAGACAGGGCATTGTGATGGCACCCGCAGGCCTGTCTCTGAGGACTGGCAGCTGCAGGGAACAAGAGGGGTGGGAGGGTCACGGAGACCGGGCTGCCTTACCCCAGACAGCCGCTCGTCCCTCACACCAGCCTCCTCTGCTCAGCTAGGCAGCTGCCAGCCCTCCGCAACGGACACCCGTGGTCTGGGCACCCTCACACCCCTGCTCCGGTCCTTGGAAAGCAGCCTCTGGGTTCTCCTTGGAGGAGCCTCCGTCCTCCAGGCCTCCTCTCCCCACATCACCTGATCGTGAGCAGATCAGACCCCGCCTCTGCTCAAAACCCTCCCATGGCTCCCACCGCCCTGGGAAGAGAAGAGGAAACCCGCACGGTGGCCTTCAGGCCCTGCCGGTCTGGCCTGGGTCCCTCTCCGACCCCTTCCCTCCACCCTCCCCGTCCCGTCTACAGGCCCTGGGGATTCGGCTGTGTCCCCAGTGCCTAGGTCAGTGCCTGTCATGGTGGTCAGATCAGGACCAGCTGGTGGGGGAGACACCATGGCTGGGGAGGGGGGGGGCACGGGGTAGCACGAGAGGAGGGGAGGGGAGATGAAGAAGCTGGAATCTACCAATCCCGGATTCAAATCCCAGCTCAGCTGCTCACCACTCTGTGGCCTCGGCACGTCTCTGGGCGTCTCTGAGCTCCCGTTTCCTCATCTGTCAAATGGGATAGGAGAGCAGCCACCCTCTGGAGTTGCTATAAAGAACAAATCACGGAGATGATACAGGTACAAGCCACCTGGTCTGTGTTTGCCACGATTACCCCTGGCAGCCATCGGGGTAGAGGTCCAGCCTGTCCCTCCCCCTGTGTGGCTTCCTACCTTAGCCCTGTGTCCCCCTTCTGCCCAAGAAGAAAGTAACAGCTGCTTCTCAGGGCTCAGGGGGCGGGGGGAGAGGCTGGAGGGTTGAGTGAGAAGTTGGCCGTGAGGTGGGGCCATGTGTTCAGCACGTGGTGGCTGCTGGTATTCAACTGCGATGTGACACCTGACAGGCAGGGACCAAGTCTACAGACGCCCGAAGCGGTCATATTGTCCCACATTCATTCAGCAAGCATTCATTCAGCAAGCATGCATTCAGCAAGCATTCATTCAGCAAGCATTCATTCAGCAAGCATGCATCGAGTGTCTGCTAGCGACACAGGGGAGAGTAAGACAGGCATGGACCCCCGCCTCTCTCCCCTGTGGAGCGTTGACTTGGTGTGACAGACAGATGTCAGAGGGCTACGTGTGAAACTGCTGGGCTGGGGTCCCCAATGCACAGGAAGCGGCTGGCCCAGGCTGTGGGGTGTGAGGCAGGGAGCCAGGCTCAGGTGCGTGGACGGGGTGACATGGCTGCTGACGTTGACACGGGAATTTTCGGTCGTGTGGCTGAAGGTAGGGCCCCCAGGGGAAGGAGGGGAGAGTCACATTCTTTCCTGCAATGCTCGCACCTACTCCCAGGCTAGCAAGAGGGAAGGTTTGGTTCGTAAGTGAACCCCTATGTCTGTGCCGACTGCCCAACATTCTCACTTCTTCTGTGTTTTTTTTTTTTAAATATATTTTATTGATTTTTACACAGAGGAAGGGAGAGGGATAGAAACTCAGAAACATCGATGAGAGAGACACATTGATCAGCTGCCTCCTGCACGCCCCACACTGGAGATGTGCCCACAACCAAGGTACATGCCCCCGACCGGAATCAAACCTGGGACCTTTCAATCCGTAGACCAACACTCTATCCACTGAGCCAAACCGGTCTCGGCTCACTTCTTCTGAAGCCAGCACCTTTATTCTTTGGGGAGCTCTCCCCGCACCCCTCCCCGTCCCCTCACAATAGACACACACACTCTCAGTGCGTGTGGTTTGGGTGGACGGAAACAGCTCCAGACACGTGCACATGACCCAGGCCTGGCCAGTCGGAGCACTGGCCCTAGCATCGAACCATTGGCTTAAGGGCGCGCACATGACCCAGGCCGAGTCGGGCAGAGCCAGTCCCGGGACTTTGCCGGGAACTATGAGAAGGGAAGCGCTTCCTCTTGGGCTTGCCAAATGGAGAAAGTGTCAGCCTTTGGCTTCTGAAGGCCACTGCGGGGAGAGGCCTGTCTGGACATGAGGCCAAGATGGAGGACAGCATATGGAGAGCTGCAGAAGGAGAATAAGCCTGAGCTCTGATAATATGGTTTGAGCTTCTGGATCCAGCCAGACCTGAAGCCATATCCCACTGGGATGTTAGCTCTATGAGCCCATAAGCAAGCCATTGGAGAGTTATTTCCATGATGTGGAGCTATGTGCACCCTGGCCAATACCATCCCGTCCTGGGTACCCAGCTTTGAGAAGCTCTGACCCACGGGGCCATCACCCGGAAAAAGCTCCAAGGAGCTTTGAAACCATGTCATGGGAGGCGCAGGTGAAAGCGGGGTGGCCTGATGGCAAAGAACAGGGGCTTCAGAGTCAGAGGAGGCCTCTTCCTCAGCCCCATTTTGGTCAGCTGGCCCTGCAAGCCCCTGCCACCTCCGAGGCTTGGTTTCCTTCTGCACAAAAGGGCACAGCAATAGTGCCCACCTCACAGAGGTAACATGAGCCGTGTGTTCCGCTCAGCATTCGGAGAACCGCTGGTAGGATGGCTGACTGAGAGGCCTGGAGGAGCCTGGTGTGGGTGCGGGATGAGCACAGCGCCGGTCTGGGGCAGGAAGGGAGGAGGGGGCAGGACAGGGAGCAGGGAGAGAGTAGAATTGGAACTGAGGGGCAGGGGTGCAGAGTAGACTTTAGTTCAGCTTAAGGGAGACCTTTCCTCTGGTCCGAGCTAGCAAGAATGGCATGAGCTGCCTTGCTGGGTGATGAGCTTCCTGTCCCTGGAGGTACACAGCCACTCGGGGAAAGCTATGGAAGGGATTCAAGCCTGGGGCAGAGGCAGGATCCAGAGGACTCCTGAGTCCCACGAGGGGTGGGGAGGAGCCAGTTCCCCTGGAGATTCCAGTTTCAGCCCAACTATCCCCAAAGCAATGGTGAAAGCTTGGCTCCGCCCTGACCCCATTCAGAGGAGCCCCTGGCTCCCTCACACTGGCTGCTTTTTCTCCAGACCTGCAGCTCTGATTTCAGGCTGATTCCGTTCCCTGGATCTGCCTCCAGGCAGGAAGCAAGCAAATATGTAGGCATCGCTGTCAGACCACAGGAAAGAGGGCCACCGCGCCTCCTGGTCAGCCGGCTCTCGGCAGCTGGCTCCGGAATAGTCACATGCCCTGGGCCATGCCAATGAGTGTCAACCCCAGAACTTTTGCTAGAAACACAGAGTCTTTAAAGCCCTCCCTTTTTATGGTTTGCTAAGCTTAGACAATGTTAGAACTGTGGGCAGCGTTTTTTGCACCTCTTGAGGAGAGCCTGCTCAAGAATGAAGCCAGAAAAAAAAAGAAAAAATGAAGCCAACACAGGAGAGAGAGAGAGAAAGAGATTTTCAACTCACTCTATCTGAAGGCTGGCAAGTCCCAAATCTGCAGGGAGGGTCAGCAGGCTGGACACCTAGGGAGGAGCTGATGTTGCAGCTCAAGTCCAAAGGGAGTTGGCTGGTAAAATTCTCTCTTCCTTAGGGGCGATCAGTCTTTTTCTCCCCCCACACCCCCTCCCCTCTTAATGCCTTCAACTGATTGAATGAGGCCCACCACATTATGGAGAGCAATCTGCTTTAAGGCTACTGGCTTAAGTGTTACTCTCATCTAAAAACTACCTTCCCAGCCACATCTAGACCTGTGTTTGATCAAATATCGGGGTACGGTCCCTAGCCACATTGTCAAATAAATTAACCAGCACAGCTGGATTTCTGTTGCTTGAAGTGACCAAGAGTCCTGACTGAAGGTGACCTGTATGTCCTCCTCTGGCTCCAGGACTCAGCCTGCAGCGGAGACAGGAGAGTGTCTGGAAAGAACACTGGATTGAAGAGTCAGACCTGAACACACATTTCTTTTGTTATAAGAAAAAAAAATAAAGAACGAATAGGTTGAAAGCAAAGTCCGTGTGGAAGCGGCCCACCACTCCTTTCCGCGTCCTCTAAGACCCCATTTGGCGGGAGAGTCACAGATGTTCTAGTTGGAAGGACAAGGCCCGGAGTGGAAATACCCGGATTCTGAACTCACAGGGTCTCAGAGTAACCCCAGCTCTCGTCCTTGTTGGCTGTGTGACTGTGGGGTGTTCCTGAGTGTCTCTGAGCCTCCGTTTCCGGACACGGAACATGGGGCAGTGGTTCGGACATCACCCCATCCTCATGCAGATTTAGTGAGACCGAGTACGTGCATGTGGTAGTGCTGAATGTATGCAAGCTTACTCTGAGCAGAATAGGAAATTCAGTGAAAGCATTTACTGATGCCCAGGCCACCTACCACTCCGTGCCAGGAGCTGAGGGGCAGACAGAAGCGGCAACTGGCATCTCGGTGCAAAAAAAACCCAGAAGAATGAGGTTGGCGGCTCGGAGCCTCGGGAGGAGGGGCACTGAAGCTGGGCCCTGCAGGACGAGCAGGATTTAGACAATGGACAGCAATCAGCAGAAGGAAGGAAGGGACCCCAGAAGGAGAAATCCCCGTGCAGAAGGAGCTGGAAGTTGCAAAGCACAGACCGTGTTCCATCCCGGCCGGAGTGTGATACGCGATGAGAAGGGGCAGGAGTCCCCGGCAGGCCTGGGGCTCCAGGCTGAGAGTGTGGAGGTGCTGCTGTGGGTCCCAGGGAGCCAGGAGAGACTGTAGACGAGAAGAGAGCCAGCACTTTGCATCTCCTGGGGCTGCGGTGGGGCTGAGGATGCCACCCCAGCCCAGGCTCCATGAGTGAGTGGCATGTGCCCATGCCTCCCCTGGCTTCCCTGAGGCCCAGCTGAGCAGCAGAACCACGGAGGCAAGCAGACAGCTGTGGGCCCGTCTGACACCTCGACCACATACAAGACAAGATGCTTATCTGCTGAGCCTCACTGAGCAGAGCTGACAGAGCAGATGAGGGAAGTGTCTTGATTTCTCTCTCGTTTCTGGCTTCTCTGCCTTGGAAACACTATTGCCTTCTCAGTGAAGGATGGGGAGGGGAGGATGGGGAGGGAAGGTGAGTCCAGAGGATGACGGGAGATGTAGGGGTTGGTCCAGGGGAGGGTTTGGAAGGAAGGCCTCATCAATGGGGTGAATTGCTGCAGAGAGTGTTTTCGATGTGACCATTGGATTTTGGTGACCAGGATGTTGTTGGTAATTACCGTATTTTCCGGCATAATAAGACGACTTTTTAACCCAAGAAAATCTTTTCAAAAGTCAGGGTGTTGTCTGATATGTTGAGTGTCATCTTATAGGGCGGGTATATCCCAAACTCTATATTTTAACCGGAAAAGTTGGGATTCATCTTATACACCCAGTCGTCTTATACGCTGGAAAATACGGTAATTGGGTGTGATTTCAGGTGAGTGTGGGGAGGGGCAGGAGAAGGAAGACCATACCCATTTATTCACTCATCCATTCATCCCTTTGTCCATCTTGCAGACTTGGGGCAGAGAGGGCTAAAGGGGTGTGGCCAGGAGATGGGAGAGGCCGGGGGAGGAGATGGCCCAGGGGAGCAGAGGGTTCAATGGGAGGAGAGAGGGCAGCACCTGGAAACAGCCTGGACAGTGGAGGGCGCTCAGAGGCAGGCTCTCAGGGAGGGCGGCGTGAGGCGGTGGGTGTCCTCTGGGAGAGCCAGGTTTGGGGCAGGGTGGAGGCAAAAATCTTGAAGATCTTGAATCTCCAGACAGCTGGTGGACCTCATGACCCCCACATTTCCGCGGCTGTGAGTGGGCAGGTGGTGCCCACATTCCTGTCTTCTCTGTTGGGCTCCAGAGCTGCACATCTCCCTGCCTGCTGGCTCCTCCTCCGGGAAGCCTTCTCAGAGATGGCAGGGCCAGCCGGACCCCTCACCACTCAGCTTCACAGGCTCCAGAGCTCGTGCGCTCCCAGTAAAAGTGCCGGGTGTGGGATAGCAGCTCTCCAGGTGGCAGGAGGCTCCTGAGAAGGTGGGCGTGGTGATGCCATCTTCCTTAAGGCTCCGCCCCAGACCCTCACTAGCAGGCTGCACCCCTGTGTCCTCAGCACCCGCCACCCAGGCTCCAGGCCGCAAACCTGGAGTCATTCTTGGCTCAGACGATTGGCCTTTGGCCCTCAGAGCTCCCGTCTCTGATAGGGGCCTGTGGCTGGAGGAGCGGGTCTTAACCTCCAGTGGGGCCCCCGGCTCCTTCTGGAATTCTATAAAAGCCAGAGACCCTCTGCCTGGGAACTACACCTCTTGCCTGCTTTCCCGTGGGGTTTTCAGGGGCCCCTCGAAGCTGCGCCCTCTGGGTGGAAATGCCTGTTGTAGAGCAGGATCTGTCCACCTGGAAGATTCCTGAAAATGTAGGCATGGTGATGCCATTTGGGGAAAGAACGAGGGAGAGGGGAAAAGACAGACACTGGCTCCGGAGAAAAATGCAGCAGAATTTGGCAGTATGTAATTCTGGGTCGTCATAGGACTGGGGTAACGTACAGTTTTTCTGTAGTCTTTTCAGCTGTCCACATTGAACACGTGTTACCTCTGCCACTAGGGAAGGAGAGGAACCTAATTACAGGGAGAACCTACCTACAGGGGAGGAGGGGCGTCAGGCGGGGCCCGGGCAGGGGCTCCAGGCTGGAGGGGGCCCCGGGCCCCAGCCGGCTCCTGTGCTCAGGCCTGTGAAGCAGCCCCTCCTCCCCCAGCCCTAAGGTCACTGACTGGCCTGGCCGGAGCCTTCCCTTTCCCACCTTGTAAATGGGGACAGATGGGGACCCCTTGGTCAGTGGGTGGGGTGAGGGCAAGGAATAAGACGTGTGAAGGTGAAGGGTGCGCACCACCAACAGAGCTCACCCCACCTGTCAGCTCTCCCCTCCTGCCCAGGCCTCAGGGAGGCACCTTCAGCATCTTCAGTGGATCCATCCTGATTCCCGGAAAGCTTGAGGGACAGGGGTGGGGTGGGAGTTGGAGATGGAGGGCAACTTCCGTTCAGCTCCTCAAGAAACTTGGAGGGCACCTTCCACTCCAGGGACAGGACCCTTTTCTGAGAGTCCTTGGCACCCCTGCTATGCGAGGGGGCACAGGTCTAGGGACCCCAGTCCTCAGTCTCCTTCAACTCATTCTCCAGAGAAAATTTAAGATATGCAAATCTGATCATGTGACACCTCGACTCCAAGACCTACCAACCCTCTCTATCCCTCTGGTTGCCTCCAGCACCCTGCGCCCCACCCAGAGCTGGCCCCGCCTACCTGCTCTGCCTCTCCTCTCCCTCTCGTGCCTCCTCCAGTCTGAGGCCCACGCTGTCCCTGCCACCAGGCCTGCTCTGCACAGACCTAGCCCCACACTTGAGTGGCCACCACTCCCGACTCTGTCTAAATGTCACTTGGTGACTAAAATTAAATAATTGTTTGTGAAATTGGTTGTTGGAAGCTATTTCCCCACATCAAACTCTAAGTCCCACGAGGAGAGAGATCACGTCCTGCTGTGTTAACTGCTGTATCCTTAGCACCGGCACGGGGGTGACCCAGGGCAACTGCAGGCCACATAGCTCTTGAGTAAAAGACATTGACTGTCAAGCCCAACTGCCCACACTCCCCAGTGTTCAGTGTTTCGGAAAAGGAGAGCATACCCTTGGTCCCTAATTTGGTCACTCGATCGTATATTCACTCAACAAACACCCGCGATGCCTTTTCTGGGAGCTGGGGGCACACTTCCTGGTGTTGAAACTCACAGACCAGTGGAAGGGTCCTGACACGGGACAGAAGCCGCTAGAACTGTGAACAGAGAGGGGAAGGAGCCTGGAGCAGGAGTGGTTCCAGAGAGGACTTCTCCACGGATGGGAAGCAGGGCTGGGAGGAGGCAGCAGGGTCGAAGTCACTGGGATGGGAAGCTGATTAGAGCGAGGGAGGCACCACAGGTGGTCTGGAAGGCCGAGCTGGGAGGAGCAGGTTGAGGGAAAGACCAGGGCTTTCCTGTGGGAAACAGGAGGTTGTTGGACACCCATCAGCCACAATGAGTTCTCAGACCACCGACAAGACGCGATGTAAGGGTTATTCTGAAGGTGAGTTACATAGTAAATGCGAAGAGTGAGCCAGGGTCCAGCTTGGTAACCAGGTGGCTGGCCATTCATGGAAGGAGAAAGGGGACCTGATAATGTCACTTGGGGAGCAGTGACATGTGTGTTGTCTGTGGGACCTCTGAGTGGAGGGCCTGTATGTTCTCGGCTATTTGCATGTGCACTGGTTATTCTCCATCCCCTCTCAGATCTGCCCTGGGCGCCCGAAGGCTGGCATCTGTGGCCTGCCTCGCCTGTCTCCGTGCCCACTGGCTTCCCATCCGGGCTCAGCCGGGGAGGCAATGCAGGAGGTGCCCCTTCCCACCTGCCAGCCGTGGTTTGGCCAGCATCTCATCTCTTCCCCCGGCCAGCCACTCCCTAGTGCCGTGGAGCTCCTGTGCCCTGCGCGATGGCTTCCCTCTGCTGCCGGAATCAGGTGCGTCCGCAGCCCTGGCTGGCCCCATGAACCCCGCACACACAGCCCTAAGGAGCTGCTTCAGCAAACGCTCCTCCGTTACACCTTTGGGGGTTCCATCTGTTTCCTGCAGCACCCTGACTGAGGCCCCCTCTTAGGGCATGGGTTTCTGGGTTCTTTTTTCTGTGTCACGGGCCCAGTGTATAGTCTCATGCTGGTGCCTCTCTGACTTCATGAGTGTAATGTATCCTGGACCCCGGTATTTGGCGGAGCAATCCCACCCCCTTTCCCATCCCCACCTCCACCCTTTCTTGCTTCTCTTTTATGTAACTGGCTTTTCTTGGCCTATGATTCTTCTACATAAGCTTGATAAACAGGTGGTCAGGTCCTATAAAAATCCTATTGGGGTCCAGCCAGCCTGGCTCAGTGGCTGGATGTCAACCTATGAACCAGGAGGTCACAGTTGGATTCCTAGTCAGGGCACATGCCCGGGTTGCGGGCTTGATCCCCAGAAGGGAGTGTGCAAGAGGCAGCCGATCAATGATGTTTCTCTCTCATGGATGTTTCTATCTCTCTATCCATCTTTCTTTCTCTCTAAAAAAATAAGTAAATAAATAAAAACACATTTTAAAAACATTCTATTGGAGTTTCCATTGGAATTGCTAATATAATGTATACATTAATTTGGGAGAATTCACCTCTTTTAAAAATTGAGTTTTCTCCAACACAAACAAAATATTATTTCAAACAAACTCTTCCCCACATTCTAGGGATCAGACAGGGGTAGATTGGAGGTGTGCACTTACCACTGCCTTCTAGCTATAGAGTCTGTTCTGGTTGGTTGGTTGGTTGGTTAGTGGTGGTGTGTGTGTGTGTTTTAGTGTTGGGTTTTCTAAGGCATAAGTCTATAAGGTCAAAGAGAACAGGGAAAAGGTACCAACAACAGAGTGCAGGAACCTGGAAAGCGTCCATATGAGAAGCACGGACTTGGCTGGCCAAAGAGACATGAACCCACAGACAC
Source organism: Lasiurus borealis (assembly GCA_004026805.1). Taxonomy (NCBI): domain Eukaryota; kingdom Metazoa; phylum Chordata; class Mammalia; order Chiroptera; family Vespertilionidae; genus Lasiurus; species Lasiurus borealis. The sequence continues at coordinate 3,736 of PVJN01050973.1, read as the reverse complement.
AGGAGAGAGGAAAGCCAGAAAGCATCTCAGCTCCTTACGCAGCAAAACCGCCAAAGACCCAGGGATTGGCAACGAGGCTTGTCCAGAATGGGGTTGAAGACGTGACTGAGAACAGGAGGGATATTTGAAAGTCTCTAGGAAGCAGCTGGATCTCCAGATACTCTTCCCCATCCCGAAGAATATTTGAAGTTTATTTTTTGGAGAAAGAAAAACAGGGGGTCCCTGGACAGGAGGGGGCAGAGGCTACGGCACTGAAAATAGCGGATCAAGTGAACATGACACTCAAGCAATGGCAACCCCGTTGCCCCAAAACAGGGGTCGGCAAACTGTGACTCATGAGCCACATGCGGCTCTTTGGCCCCTGGAGTGTGGCTCTTCCACAAAACACCACAGCTTGGATGATTCTATTTTGAAGAAGTGGCATTACAAGAAGTGTACGTCTAAAAAATTTGGCTCTCAAAAGAAATTTCAATCGTTGTCCTGTCGATATTTGGCTCCGTTGACTAATGTGTTTGCTGACCACCGCCCCAAATCATTGGCAACCAGTGTGACACCTTCCAAGCAGATTAGAAAAGTTTACTCCAGGAATCCAAGCAGCCTGAAAGGAGAGATTCTGACTCAGGGAATGACCTAGCCAGACCCCGCTATGAACTTCAGAGTTGGGCAGCCCCACACAGTTACACCGAGCTTCCAATCAGAGTTCAGGACCCTGCTATTAAATAGGGCAGACAGCCCAGGATCATTAGCCCTATGAAGAAAGCCTCTGCCAGGAAAGACATGACAAAATAAAAGCGGGGATGGCGGGACGGGGGGGGGGGGGGGTGAGCAGGGGGAGTTAATTAAAGGAAACACGCTGGATGGGAGATTAAATCTTTTTAAAACATTCTACCAATATCCTCAGAAAGATAAGCAGAAAGTACAGCATCTATATAATAAGAATAGGCAGTTATGAAATATAATAATTACAAAAGCAAAAAGTACAAATTTAGATTATTATAACAGAAATGAGAAACTCCGTGGAAACACTAAAAGAAAAAAGATGAAGGCATCTCTTCCCAAAAATAAAAGAAATAAACAATAAAAAGGATAAGAATTTAGAATTTATTAGAATCTTAAATTCTAGAATTTTATAAGTCTCAACAGGAAGAGAAAGCAGTGGAAAAGGAAGGAAGGAAATGATCAAATAAGTAATCCATGAAAATTACCCAGGATTACTCACCATGACTGTCCAGATCATAGGATTGATTAAATGTCCAGAACAATGAATAAAAATAGAATTACACAAAGGCATCTCATTGTGTAATTTCAGAACACTTGGAACAACAACAAAAATAACTTCAAAGCTTTCAGAAAGATAGAAAAAATGCAAGCTATTTTCAGAGATTAAGAACAGATTGTCTTTAGACCTACCAATAGCAGCACAGGAAGCAAGAAGACACTATACCTTTAAGGAGGGAAAATTAATTTAACCATGATTTCTATACCCAGCCAAACTACCCGTGAGGTATAACTAAAGGTATCCTCAAATGTAACAAATTTGCAAATAAATCTACCTCCCTGGCATCCTTTCTTAGGAAGCTTCTGGAAGATGTGTTCCATCCAAACAAGGAAGTAAACTAAGAAGGAATCCAAGAAACAAGAGCTCCAATGTAAGAGGGACCAAGAAGAGTCCCAAGATGACAGTGAAGGGAGACCAGCAGGTTGACAGCTGGGCAGCTGTTTCTCTCTCATCAATGTTTCTAACTCTCTATCCCTTTCCCTTCCTCTCTGTAAAAAATCAATTAATTAGGGAAATGGTGTAAATACAGTGGTACCTCGAGATACGAGTTTAATTCATTCCGTAACCTTGAGGCATGGGAAACTATGAGACGTTCAAGTCATGGTAAACTGGTGGGTCGTGTGCAGCCAGCCGATCCACGAAATCACTCATATCTCAACTGTTGCTCGTATTTCAAAGCAAAAATCGCTCGCTCGATGGCTCGTATCTCAAAAATCTTGTATGTTAGGGCACTCGTATCTCAAGGTACCACTGTATTCCAAGAAACAGTTAAAAGAGGTAGAAGTGATTTTCTCTGAGGAGTGGCCTAATAAAAATATTTGACGATTTAAACTATGAGCATGTGTAACTTTGGGCGGGGAAGAAAGCTAACATAAAAGCGCCGAGTTGAAAGTGATGGAGAGGACAGAGTCCCTTTCCCTCCATTCAGCCTAGTCCTTGGCACATCCCTCCTCAGGGGACACCCAAAGGCACTGCCTCCCAGGCTTTCCAAAGACACTATTTAAAAACCAATGGCCGGCCAAAACCGGTTTGGCTCAGTGGATAGAGTGTCAGCCTGCAGACTGAGGGGTCCCAGGTTCAATTCTGATCAAGGGTATGTACCTTGATTGCGGGCACATCCCCAATGCTGGAGACAGCTGATCGATGTTTCTCTCTCATCGATGTTTCTGACTTTCTATTCCTTTCCCTTCCTCTCTGTAAAAAATCAATAAAATATATTTTAAAAAATAAATAAAAATAAAAACCAATGGCCAACGCGCTGAAGCATGGACAGAGGCAGCCCTGGCCCAAAGGGTGAGGACGTGATTGTGTACCCCACCTACCGTGCCAACACATGGCTTCCCGATGGCATGGCACCTCGGAAAGATTGATGACGATGCTTGTGAAATGATAAAGCCTGACCTGTCAGAGCTGGGAGACACCTTACAAATCACAGACCCACCTGAATAGACAGTTCCTTTCAGGACAGGTTGGCCTGAGGATGACTTCCGGCCCTGCGGGAGCTTTGCCCAGGGGGAGCGGCTAGAATGTTAGCAGAGTCATCATTTCTAGAGCAACCCACGACCCAGGAGAGATGGGAGCTGGTGGGCACCCACCCACCCGCGTGGCCCCAGGGCAGCAGTTCTGCATGGTGCTCCACCCGGTTCCTCAGAGGGACCCCAGGAGGGTGGAGCTCCGCCCTTGGCGGCCAGACTGGCCCAGAGCTCCTTCCCTTCCGCCCGGAGCAGTCTGCGGCTTGCGCCTGGCACCTTGGCTGGGCTGCCTTCCCTTTCCTAGGGCACTTCCTCCTCTCCGCACCCCTGCTTCCTGGGAATCACCTCCCCCATACACTGCTTATACCTTATTCCTCAGGTTCGGGTCTGTCTTTGGGGAACCCAAACTGAGACAATGACTTCACCCCTCCTTTGCAGATGAGGAAAAGTGACCCAGAGCGGAGAGAGAACGTGTCTGATTTCACACAGCAAGAGGCTTGCAGAGCCCGGCATCTTGGAAAGAGCACTAGGCCACACGTCATGTGATACCGAGCTTGCCCTTCGCTGTGTGGCCTCGGGCAAGCTCCCGCCCCTCTCTGAGCCTGGTTCTCCGCGCGTCAGCGTGGCCTGTGGCCTTGTTGGCCAGGCTCTCTTCTTACCCCGGCAGCTCCTCTCCCCACAGTGCTGCTTCTTACATGCAGCTCTGAAAGCGTCCTAGTTTACGGTCAGGAAAAGCGCAAGCGCACACGCGTGACACACACACACACACACACACACACACACACGCAGTGACGAGGTAGCCAGGGCCTGCATAGTAGCTAATTCTCTAATTTTCTTGAGGGCTGCTGAAATTCCTGGGATGCTAGATCGGTGGCACACAAAACGCCCCACCATTTCCCAACCACATAATGACACCCCCTTCCTTTTGCCTGGGTCAGCAGATTCGCCGGCCGGCACACCCCTGCAAACAGGGTCATTATGAAAG
>PVJN01050972.1:0-14632 GCA_004026805.1 Lasiurus borealis | reverse complement strand
CCTCCAGGCCGGGCGGCTCACGCTGGAAATGCAACTGACTCATCTGCTCAGGGTGTGATCTTGAGCAAGCGGATTGACCTTTGAAAGCTTCTATTTTGGAACTCTGAAAAGGATGTAATGGGTAACACATCTCCCTCCCAAAAGCTTTCTGCAGATATTAAAGGAGAAGGGTAGAAATGAAGTGATAAGCAAAGTGCTTGGGACCTGCGAAGCAGTCACAAATAGTAACTGTCGTTGCTACTATTATCTATGCTAATAATAGGGGAATATGCAAATTGTCTGGGACACTGTCACAGTAACAGTAACGGCCAAACAGCAGGCTGCGTGGGGTGACAAGGCTGGCAGCGGGGTTAGTGAGGGACTACTAAGTGACTGAACTGCAGGCTGCATCGGGCAACTAACTAGACTGGCAGGGAGGGCAGTTGGGGGGTGATGAGGCCAACAGAGGGGGAGAGGGGGGGCAGTAAGGGGTGACCAGACCAGTGGGGGAGGGCAGTTAGGGGTAACTACAACTGCAGAGGTGGAAAAGTTGGGGGCAACCAGGCCAGCATGGGGGAAAGTTAGGTGCAATCAGGCTAGCAGGCAGATGAGCAGTTAGGAGCCAGTGGTCCCAGATTGTGAGAGGGATGCCTGACTGCCGGTTTAGGTAGGTCTAATCCCCAGGGATCCCAGATTGGAGAGGGTGCAGGCTGGGCTAAGGGGATCCCCTCCATGTGCATGAATTTCATGCACCGGACCTCTCGTTATTAATAAGGCCAAAGAATGAGTAGGTGGCAGAGCTGGGGATGATAGAATCTTCCATCTCTTCATTTCATTTTGAATAGCACATAATTATAGTAAATTAGTTTATGATAGTAGACAGAAATGGCCCTTCAACAGCCTTTGATGAAATGTGGAGAGGTTTGGTTACATTAAGAGCTTCCCAGAGGTCAGACAAATATTACCTGCCCTGGATAAATATTACTTAGCAGTTTCTATTTTCTATTAGACTTCTCTGGCAGGGCGCTCTAAAGGAAATATCACCGCTGACAGGTGAGTTAAAACAATTGTCTTGGTCTTTGTTGTTGTAAGTGAATACACATTATTAAGTTGAATGGCTTTCTCTGTGGACTCATGCATGAGAGCACACTGCCTAAAAGCATTCTGGGCAGAATTTTTCTCTCTTGCAGGTAAGCTCTTGAATCACTGCACAGAATTATCTGGGCAATTAACATACACAGTTTTGCAGTAGTTTGCGTGGAAGCTGAACATGGCCTAAAGAAGCAGTAGAGCCGAGACCGGTTTGGCTCAGTGGATAGAGCGTTGGCTTGCAGACTGAAAGGTCCCAGGTTCGATTCCAGTTGGGGGCATGTACATTGCTTGCGGGCACATCTCCACTGTGGGGCGTGCAGGAGGCGGCTGATCGATGTCTCTCTCTCATCGATGTTTCTGACTTTCTATCTTTCTCCCTTCATCTCTGTAAAAAATCAATAAAATATATTTTTTTTAAAAAAGGCAGTAGAATTTTGATGGCCCTCTGCCTACTACTGCAGGGTCTTCCCTGGCGTGCTGGTATGTATTAGACAGCCGGGTCCAAAGTCAGGCTTGCAAAGCAGCCCCCCATACATGAGCCAGGGTCCATCAGGTAACCAATTATGTGTGTTCCATCGGAACCCTGTTAGCACTTCCCGCTTTTCTTGATTACACATCTGTAGTAGGCTTTTGAATTTATTGGATGGAAGAAAAAAAATCAGCCAAAGAGTTTACTGTGGGCCACAATCTGTGGATTCTGACCGATTATCTCTTGGATAGTTTGCAGCAAACGCTGCTAAAAGAGAGGCAACGTGTTCTCGGCTCCGATAATGCACTTATCTAACATTTTGCAAGCTTTGAAAGCATGCTTCCAGATTTCCTGGCAAGGAGATAAACTCTGGGGAAGCTAGAGCTCTAAATGGATCCAGGTAATCTCTCTATTAAAAAAAACACACACAAGCTTATCTATAGTTCCTCAGGGTGTACCAGTGGTGCTTGGCACTCTGTCATCCCACGGTTCAAGTGGATGTGATTTTATTCTGTTCATGCTGACAATGACCCCCAAAAGACTCAAAATCCATGACAAATCAAACATTAGGCAAGCAAACCTAATCTAGATGAGAGAATAACTACACTGGGCCAGGGCGTGTGATAAACATTTCACATCCATGAGCTCATTCGATTCTCATAACAACCCTGTCGTGACGGCTATTATGAAGCCCGTTTAAAGATGAGGAAACAAAAGAGTCGAAAGGGTTGAATAACTTGCTCAAGACCAAACTGCAAGCAAGAGGAGGAGGAGGAGGAGGATGTAAGCCAGATTCTCTGGTTCTAGAAATCCAGCTGGCAGCTAGCCAGGGCCTGGCCATACGTGCCCTCCTTTCTTCTGATTCTGGAATATGCCAAAACAAATCCCCCATTAGGGTCTGTGCCAACGGAGTGCCTCAGCTGTGAACCTTCTTCCCACGAACGGCTTCTTGATGACCTTGCCAGCTCGGCGTAAATGTTCCCGACTTGGAGACGACTTCTATGCCACGCAGGATGCTCAGAGTTGTCTCAGGCGATGGACAGGGGAACTGCGTTGTGTCCATCACCTCCCACCTCCCACTGGCTGAGGGATGCTCCTGAGGGATGCGCTGTGTGTAAACACACAGCAGCTGCGGCCTGCCCGGGAATGCTGAGTGCTGAAGATCAGGCCTGCAAGATGAGCTGCTGGCTTAGGGGTTCAGCGACAATCTCAAGAAGCAGATAGTTTCCTTCCCTACGCTTGGCTTTGCGGAGCGTCCGCTTTCCTCTAAGGGATATTTCTTGCATGTTCTCGGACAGCTGCCAACAACAACTGCACCTGCTTGCTATCTCGCTCTCATCTAGTAAGGCCATCTCCTCCTTTCAAAACAGAAAACTTCTCAGACATTTTCAGAAAACTCCCCTATACACACCACATGAGCTCCGGTTGGAACTTATGCAAACATTTCTGAACCGATGCCTGTTGACAAGAAAACTCTATGCCCTGACTGGCTGAGGCCCAGATCCTGAGGTCTACCATTGGCAAGGGTTTGGTGTTACCATGACGGGGTGATAGGAATCAGAGCCAAGCACTGCGGCCAAGCACTCAGGGTCGCTCAGCCTTCCCTGAGACACGTGGACATGGGAAGTGGTTCGTGGAGGAAGGAACAAGGTGGAAATGAGCGCCATTTCCTATTCTTTGGCAATCTTATTCACACGGGCAAACAAGCACATCTTCTCACTGCTCCCCACCCCCACCTCAGTCAATATCACACATCCTGGTTTTATTTCTGTTTTAGCACTTATCACTACCTAATCTGTGTACACCTGTTTGAGTGTTTATTCACTTAGTCTATTCTCTGCATCAGAAAATAAGTCCCAAGAGAAGAAGGATCTTGCCTGTCTTACATCCTGCTATAGCCCTCACAGATAAAGTAATGCCTGGTATACAGTAGATGTGAAATAAATGTTTGTTGATTGAATGCCAATAAACAAGTGAGCCAATGACTAATGGCTCTTACGACACAAAGCCGGGAGATGAAAAACATGTATACTGAGATTATTGATGGGTGGACTCCTTAATCCCTGGCAGTCCTGGGTGAGGCTGGAGACTGGGAGAGGGCTCAGGGGAAATATCCCCTGGCCCTCAGGCTGGAGGTTGGACAAGGTACAGCCTGCAGTCTGATTGGATACCTGGTGGGGAGCTGTTAGAGCTAGGATGGGGCAAATCAGGAGTGGCTCCTTCTTCATTGCGAGGGGAGATAGCTATGTAAGAGCGTGACAGCCAAGCCAAGGGAACAGTTCTGAGACGGTGGAAACTCATGCCCCAGGCACGCAGCAGCTCCATGCACAGACCCAGACCCAGCCACGTGTGTCCTCAGGTCACTTTGCCGCTTAGTCATAGTAGAGTTCACCTTGGCCTAGAGAAGATGCCAGAGAAAGGCAAACAAACAGTGCAGCCCAGCTGGAAAGGACAAAATGACCACTGTGGACATCTGGCAGGTTAATTGCACCCAGCACACTAACCATTTCAAACACATGGCGCACTCTGGACAGAAGGATCACATTCAAAATATGGACCGGCTAGAATCTGGCAGATGCACTGACCACGATGGGCATTCTGCTGCCTCACAGAGCAGCCGCAGCTCCGACGCTCTACAGAGAGAGAGCATTAGAGGCGGAAACCTGGCCGGAAGTGGGGCTAGGGGAATTGTCAAGAAATGTAGGGTGCACACTCTGATATGTGATTTGAAGTGTCAGTATTACACTGACCACATGTTGAGCCTGACTCAGTGCATACTTCCTACTCACTGTTAATACTCTGGATACAATATCTCACTTGTGTATGCCCCCAAAACAATGAACCATTGCTAGCCACTTGCACTCTACTCCCGCCCCAGCATTGTCTGTAGTATGTTCTAGATTTAGAGGTAGAATTGGTGTCACTGAGGTCATGGGGAGCAGAGAACTCTCCGCCTTAAAAAAATTAGTACCTGTGCAATAAAAGAAGAGGCACAGAGAGTGCTGGCTAGTACAATGCTTGCATTCAAGGAGGCGGGGGAATGGCGGGGGCAGAGTTTTCCCCTCTGGGCTTTCTAATGAGCCTGTGAGTCTGTTTCTGTTGGCACAGCTTGGCTGGGCCATCTACTGCGTTTTCAAAACCAATCCCTTTTCCTGGCCGTTTGCTAATATTTCTCCAAGATTATGGCTATAGGTTGAATTACAGCCTCAGCTTTTACGTTCCCCTTTGCTTCCCATGGATCATGGAGGGCCACTGGAGAACCTATTTGCCATCCCAAACTGAGCTCTGTGATGCCAGCACGCACGTTCTAAAATGTTCAGGGCTTTTAATTTTCACAGGTATGTTCTCACTACCACTCTTCCAAGAGAAGGTCCCTTGCCCTTTTCCTTTGGCTACGCCCCATGTTGGATTTTCTTTCTTCTGAACCTTTCTTTTCTGTTGTTGTTAATTGAGATACAGTTGAAATAAGTGTACCCAGCTTTACAGTTGGGCTCAAGGAATTTAAACAGATACTTAACCACCATGTAGATCAAGATGTGGAATATTTCTATCACTGGAGAAGTTTTCTCTGTGTCCCCTCCCTGTTAATATCTCCTCCCTATATGGTGACCATCACTTTAACTTCTAACACCATCAAACTTGGGTCCAAATGAACTTTAGAAATAAAATTTTAAGGACAAAGTGCCTCAGACTTCAGAGCATTATAATCTGTTCTTCCTGACTTCCAGTCATTATAAGGGAAAAGAGAAGATCTAATGGTGACAAAAGAAAGGTGGGACAGAGAGGAAGCTCCAGGCTCTGGCTACTCTCAGTATTTAGATCATGGTTCTCAAGTTCATCTTGCCCTTCAAGAAATTTGGCATATTTTGCTGTTCACACTAAGGATGAGGGTGGAGTGCTACTTGCATCTACTGGGTAGAGACCAGGGTGCTGCTAAATATTCGATACAGAGAACAGACCCTCACAAAAAAAAATAATTATCTAGTCCCAGATATCAATAGTGCCAAAGTTGAGAAATCCTGAGTTCAAGGATAACTGCCTTAAAACGGGGACATCTGTAATATTTTTCACAAGAAGGATAAAAATTTATTTTAAAAAAAGAACTGCGGAGGAGATAATAAAAGCTTAAAAGATGAATAAAGGAAGGAAGAAAGGAAGGAAGGTTGCTTTCTGTCTCTTCTTATCATCTTTGAGACTATACAGTTCTGATGTAAAATGTGGGCATGTGGTATGCAATCCAATAATAAGACTCATAACTTATCTCCATTAATTATATTTTAAAAAATTCATGCAAAATGTGACTTGCTATCTTCCTTTGGTTTCCTCCTTTGTTACTATTTGGGTCTTCTCGGTGCATTTTTTCAAGGTACTGGGATGGAAATTGGGAGAAGGAGAGTCAGACACAACTAGGCTGTTACCATAATTACCCTATATATCATTTTTATATTAAAAATGCAATGAACATCAACATTGCTATTTTAAATAAAATGTTTTCATGGCTATGAAATAGAGATCAATTTCCCAGATGGAAACTCCAGATAAGTAGATGAAATTGAACAAATGGTTTTCTTGACTGTCAACCTTAGCTTTTTCTAAGGAAAGGCTATTAGCAATGTCCTCTTTCAATGGTGTTATTGATCAGGTCCCTAAGGAAGTTTGCTAGCTCTGCAAAGTAGGTCAGACTTACAATTTATAAGTGGCCACTGATGCTTTTTCCCAGGAAAATAACAAATGCTGCAATCAAGAACACTGCATTCCAATTTCCCCTCCTGGATTTAAGAGTATCTCTTGGGCCTCATTTTCAATAAGATATAAATTGTACAAGTGTGTGAGAAACACAATTAGATAGGAAGGGCTCACAGAGCTAATGACATTTTGTTTTATATCCATTTAGTTTAATCAGACAATAAAAATTTTATTGGAAAATATTCATATTCTCTCCCCACCATATCCATGTTCTCTCCCCATCCTTATCCTCAATAACAAATTCTTTGTAAAATACATCTCCTTTATCAGGCAATATTAATAAGTTAGATTTTTTTACTTAAGCAAACTTCCAAGGTAAGTGAAACCCAACCTTTTAAGAAAACTGTCATTTATTTTTTTAAAGCCTAGAATTTTCTCCTCATGAAAATCTACTCATGTTTTAAAGTCCTTACTCTTCCTTCATGAGTTTTCTTTATTGACATAATGAAAAAGAACATCTTCTACTTAGAAATTCTGCTGTATTTTGTGTTTCCACATGTTGCATCTATAGTGAGGGTCACTCCAAGAACATGTAAATGAAATAAATGAGCCTGCTCTCTCAGATAGATAAGCTATCACACTAACACTCGATGGACAGAAATAGAGATAGAGAAAGACAGTTTAAAGAGAATTAAATGAGTCAGTGTATTTAAAGCACTTGGAACTGTGCCTGGTACATCCTAAGTCCTAAATAAACATTACTGATTGTAATTATTGATTTTATTATTAGAATTAAATAACATGGATTGCTCCTGGAGAATAATACTTGATTGTAGTGGAATATAATGTACCTGTCAGGTGGAGGACTGTCCATCCTTGACAGCCCAGAAAAGAGAAAATGCTAGAGGCAAATACTTACATCCCAGCTGGGTCAAAAGAGACAATGTCTTTGCCCAAGAGACATCTGTCTGACCAAGGGCAAGTATTTCCCATATTATGGAGGTAGTGATTTCTGTGATAACTCCACTCTTTCACATTCCATCCGCATTGATCAAGATTATAAACTGGTTTTCCCAATTGAGAGGCTTCACAGAGACTACATGTCACATAGACTACCATGTGGATATTTTTTTCTAAAAAGTAGGCCAGTGGGGGGGGGGGGGGGGGAAACCAAGATTGTGGCATTAGGTATACACCTGTATGTGCTACCTCTCACAACCACACCAAAACTACAACTAAAACACAAAATGTCTAACACCCAGAACCACGGGAAAGCTGGCTGAGTAGAAGTTCTACAACCAGAAGGAAAGAGAAAAGAGCATTGAGATCAGATAGGACATGCACAGGCGTTAAAAAGCAGAGGTATGGAGGAGCGCAAATCGGGCTGATGACTGCGTGCACCGTTTTTTCAATCCAAAGGGAGACACAAGCTCCTGACTGCTCTGAACTCCGGTTTCCAGGGAGACTCTGGGGACCTAGACTCCTACATGGAGAAGCGGGACTGTCTGCCATCAGGTCAGAAAGCGAGGGTGGTTCTCTTGCACAGGTGAACGCAGGAATCATTGTTTATTGTGCTGTGGCACAGAATGCGGGAGACTCAGAGAGGGCTGACTGGCAGCCATCGCTGTTTGCCACATCCCAGTGATTCCCTGAGACCCCACCCCACCCAAATGACAAACCCACCCAAACTGTGCACAGTGGAGGGGAGCTATGAGGGAGAAATAGGAACATCTGTAATAATCTGAACAATAAAGATTTGTTTTAAAAGTAAAAAAATAAATAAAAACTAGGCCAGTGGGCATTCAAATGATCATTTGGCTTTCTGTGTGAGAGAGCCATAAACAGAAGGTGACAGCTGAAGGGCATATCTGGACCCTTTGGTACTCCTAATCTTCCTGTGTATTAAAAAATCGGTTTTATCCTTCAGGTTCTGTGAATTTGGTTCTTGAGAATCTATTCCTGAAAAATGAATCCACTATGAGGGCCCACAAACTGGGTTTCTGAGCCTGCACTTTGGAAGATTTCACTAAGGCATCCTGTCTCAACTAAGCAGCACCAAAAGCTATTACCTCTACAAGTTCAGGGAGCTTTAAGGCATCATTTGTATTGCCTTCTATACTTAATCACATTCTATATGGATGTCATGATAGCAATAAGCATTCATTTTTAGCATCTTCCATGGTGTCTAAGATATGAAGTGTTGATAAGAGGGTAGAAATAAAAATTTTATAAATTCTTAGTGAGTATGACAGTTGGAAAAGTATTTGTGGAAAATTAGACAGTTTTAACAACAACTTTATATGTGCATACCCTTTGACCAATTCCACTTCTCAAAATCAACTTTAGAGAAAAACTTGAAAGAATGCACACGGAGAGATGTATATGGTTTTACATTGGTTACACCATAAAAAATTACAACAATCTGCATGTCCATTAATAGAATGAATAATCCATAGCATACCCATTCTGTTGAGTACTAATCAGCAATTTAAAAGAATGAGGAAATTCTAATGTTCTAAGCCATATTGTTGGGTGGGGAAAATAAAAAGTTAAACACACACAAATATGGATTGCATATAACCACTTAGTCACCAATTTTATTGATGAACCCAGGTTGTCTCCAGTTCTATCTATTAAAATAAAATAGACTCCCTAACCAGTTTGGTTCAGTGGATAGAGTATCAGTCTGCAGACTGAAGGGTTCCAGGTTCCATTCTGGTCAAGGGCATATGCCTGGGTTGCAGGCTCAATCCCCAGTAGAAGGTGTGCAGGAGGCAGCCAATCAATGATTCTTTCTCTCTCTCTCTTTCTCTCTCTCTCTCTAAAATATATTTTATTGATTTTTTACAGAGAGGAAGAGAGAGGGATGAGTTGGAAACATGGATAAGAGAGAAACATCGATCAGCTGCCTTCTGCACGCGCCCTACTGGGGATATGCCCACAACTAAGGTACATGCCCTTGACCAGAATCAAACCTGGGACCTTTCAGTCTGCAGGCCGATGCTCTATCCACTGAGCCAAACCAGTTTTAGCTGATTCTCTCTTATTATTGATGTTTCATCTCTCTCTCCCTCTCCCTTCCTCTCTGAAATCAATAAAAATATATTTAAAAAATAAGAGTAACAGGCATCCTCAAACACTGGTGGTGGGAATATGAAGAGGTTTAACCACTTTGAGAAATGGTTTGCCCTTATTCAACATTGACCACAGCACTCCTCATGCTCCAGCAATGTGCTCCAGGCATAGACCCAAAATAAATACATGCACTTGCTTACCAAAATAAAGGCCCAGGAGCCTAGAGCATCATTCCTACTGTACTTTTTATTTTAGTAAACACAGCAATTACTAAATTTCTCATATGTGTTTGAGATAAATGGGATAAATATAGTGGATGTATTTAGAGAAACACTGCTTGAGAGGCTGTGAAGCAAAGTGTTTTACATGCTATGTGGCTTAGCTAAATAAAATCATGACTAGAAATGAACCTAAATATTATACTTCAGCCTCCTGGAAATAATAGCATGTGCAGGATTGCCATCTATCAACCTTGCTATTATGCTGCTTTGTTCGAAGAGCTTCATACACACCAACTAGCTCACAGTCTGCACAGCACATGGAACTATAATTTGATTTTTATTACAAATTAAGGTGAGTTTCCCATTTAAAATTAGCTTCACTAATGATTTGTCATCTTAAATTACTGTTAACCAAACCTGAAATCCAATTCATTAACTTTAAAAATATAAGACCACTGCGAAATCAATTTAAAAATGTCAGCAGCTAAAATAACAAAGAAGAAAGATATTCACTCTGTGATTTTTCAAGCCTCCTGTTCCACCGAAGATTAGTTTAAAGACAGAAATAGCTCCATATGTTACATGCTCTAAAACAATAATTTAGAGAACATCTTCATTTCAGAGACATTTTTTAATCAAATCACAAATGAAACACCAAGAAAAAAAAAATCTGAGCATGGAGAAATTATTTCTCAATATCTGAAACATGATAAAATGCAAAGACAGTCCTTTTTAACTAAGTTAAAATTTCAGGTATAGAACAAAAGCTAGGTTTACACATTCACGTTTAATAGCAAAATAACCAAGATTATTAGGGGATGGTAATTTATCAAAGTGAAGTCATGGTGTAGGTCACTCTGGAATAATTTCAAGATTCTGAAAGTTAATATTAAACATAGATTTATCAAAAGACCTAGAAATTCCACTTCTCCCAAAAGAAATCTCCACCCAACAAAAATAAAATTCAGTGTTGCCAAAACCGATTTGGCTCAATGGGACTTTTCTGCAGACTGAAAGGTCCCAAGTTCGATTCTAGTCAAGGGTATGTACCTTGGTTGGGGGCACATCTCCAGTAGGGGGTGTGCAGGAGGCAGCTGATCGATGTCTTTCTCTCATTGATTTTCTAACTTTCTATCCCTTTCCCTTCCTCTTTGTAAAAAATCAATAAAATATATTTTTTTAAAAAGAAAGAAAGAAATGCAGTGTTGTTTATAACAACCAAAAGTGGAAATCACCCATATGTCCATCATTTGGTGAATAATGAACAAAATGCAGTGTATGTATATATATATATATATACATATATATATATATCCATATAATGAAATACTATTCAGCAACAAAAAGCAATGAGCTATGATACATAAAAGCGTGAATGAACCTCAAAAACATTATGCTAAGTGATGCCGAGACCGGTTTGGCTCAATGGATAGAGCATCGGCCTGCAGACTGAAAGGTCCCAGTTTCGATTCCGGTCAGGGGCATGTACCTTGCTTGAGGGCACATCTGCAGTGTGGGGCGTGCAGGAGGCGGCTGATCGATGTCTCTCTCTCATCGATGTTTCTGACTTTCTATCCCTCTCCCTTCCTCTCTGTAAAAAAATCAATAAAATATATTTTAAAAAACAACAACATTATGCTAAGTGAAAGAAACCAGTCATGAAAGATCACATTCTGTATGATTCTATTTATTATGAAACTAGAGGCCCGGTGCACAAAATTTGTGCACGGAGTGGGAGGGAGCCCCTCAGCACGGCCTGCGTCTTCTCGCAATCTGGGACTCTTTGCAGGATATCTGATTGCCAGTTTAGGCCTGATCCCTACAGACAGTCAGACATCACTCTCACAATCCGGGATCGCCTGCTTCTAACCACTTGCCTGCCTGCCCGCCCGCTCATAACTGCTCACTTGCCTGCCTGCCTGCTCAATGCGTGTCATAGTGACCTGTCGTGCCAGTCTTTCTGGTCATTCCACCCTTCTAGTCACTGGGCTTATATATATTGATGCCCAGAAAAGGCAAGTTCAGAGAGACGGGAAGTAGACATCTGGCTGCCGAGAGCTGAAGATGACTGAAAATGGGCATGAAGTTTCTCAATGGGGTGATGGAAATGTTCTAAAATGAAAATGTGGTGATGGCTGCACGATTCTATACATATACTAAAAATCATTGAATCACTCAAACTGGCTGAATTCTGTGCCTCAATAAAGCTGTTTTTAAAATATGATTGCATTTTGGAAATGAGCGGGCATATTATAGGTTGGCTATAGCTTGATATCAGTGAGTGTGATCCCTCTACATTTGTCTTCTCAAAAGTTTTAACGCTGCATCATCTGCATTTTCAGAAATTAAAGCTCATTGTGAAAAAATAATATAATAAAAATGTAAAGATATTCTATTAGCTACTATAACAAGGAATTCGAGAGATTCAAAAAGGCATTTATAAACTAATATAATATTTAAAATATATATATCCAGGGGAAGCATAATTGTTCATGGTTGGCTCAATGGATAGAGAGTCAGCCTGCGGACTGAAAGGTCGCAGGTTCGATTCCGGGCAAGGGCATGAACCTTGGTTGTGGGCACATCCCCAGTGGGAGGTGTGCAGGAGGCAGCTGATCAATGTTTCTCTCTCATCGATGTTTCTAAATCTCTATCCCTCTCCTTTTCTCTCTGTAAAATATCAATGAAATATATTTTAAAAAGAAGGCAAAGCCATTAAATATATCAATGAAATATATTTAAAAAAGAAGGCAAAGCCATTAAATGGCCCTGCAGATCCCAAATAATGCCCCTGCCCTTCACCCCTTTCTCACCACGGCTGCACCACTCTGTCCTCACCCCTCCACTGTAACCACGGCCCCTGGGGTGTCCTCCAAGGCCAGGCACTCTCTGGCCTTAGAGCCTCTGCGAGGCTGTTCCTTTTGCGTTTTAATTTACTGCCTTCTTCACCCTGATGCAGTTCTTTCTCCAGTCAGACTGCAGAGCTATGTTTTAAAACCTAAATCAGTTCACATCACTGCGCTATTAAAGCCTGCAGCAATAAGAACAATCTTCACCTCACGCTGTACCTCAACCGGTGGTCCTTCTACATTCCCGTCTTCACCTCACTGAACTCACTCAGTTCATCTACTTCTCATTCCTAAATAAACACCAGCCTCAAACTTGTTGTCCTTTCAAAAATCCCAAGTTTGTTTCAGCCTCGGGGCTGTGCCCTGGCTATGCCTTGAAAGGCAGCAAAGCATAGCTGCTGGGTATGAAGGCTCCACCCCACATTGCCCGTTTTTCTGACTGTGTTTAGAGACTGGTTCTGTGACTTCGGGTGACTTCCTTAATTTCCCTGTGCCTCCTTTCCTCATCTGTAGAATGGGACTAATACTTGTACCTACACCGTAGGATTGCTAGAGGAGTAAATGAAATCATGTTTGAAAAGTGCTGAGAAGAGCTTTTTCTATCAACTCTTATATTTAAGAATCTGCTTTGAAACTGTCTTTCCCTAATTCTTTTTCAACGGAGGCCTCTTATCATTCAGAACTCAGTTCAAATGTCCTCATCTCATCCCCTCATAAAGTAGCCCCCAGCCCCATTTATTCAATAAGTATTTATTAAATGCTTGCAGTGTGCCAGGCACCCTTCGGGGTGCTGGACATACACCACAAAGAAAACAGAGACCCCAGCCCCGTGGAGTTTGCTTTCTAGCGGGATGAGATGCAAATCTAGGGTGTCAGAAGTAATCTGTGCTGCGGAAGAAAGGAAACAGAGAGCAGCTAGGGTGATGGTCAGACGTGAGTACGGGTGGGGAGGAGTGGTTCCCGTCATTATGGGGCCGTCAGGGACGCTGAGAGGTGGCAGATAAACACAGAGTTAAAGGAGACGAAGGAGTTAGCCACAAGCCATGTGCAGGCTCCATGCAAAGGGAACGCCTTGCAGAGGCTCCAAGGCCAGAGAGTGCCTGACCTTGGAGGACACCCCCGGGGCTGTGGTTACAGTAGAGGGGTGAGGACAGACTGGTGCAGCCGTCGTGAGAAAGGGGTGAAAGGCAGGGGCATTATGTGGGATCTGCAGGGCCATTTAATGGCTTTGCCTTCTTTTTTTAAATATATTTTATTGATTTTTTTTTTACAGAGAAGAAGGAAGAGGGATAGAGTTAGAAACATCGATGAGAGAGAAACATCGATCAGCTGTCTCCTGCACACCTCCCACTGGGGATCTGCCTGCAACCAAGGTACATGCCCTTGACCAGAACTGAACCTGGGACCTTTCAGTCCGCAGGCTGACGCTCTATCCACTGAGCCAAACAGGTTTTGGCGTCTTTGCTTTCTTATCGCTAGTGACATGGGAGTATGGCAAATAGAGTAAGACAGATGATAGGTTAGATAGGTAAATAGATGGCAAATAGGGTCATTTGCAAAACGTGTCAGATATTACAATGAAGTATCACAGGAATGCTCTGATAATGTAAAGAGCCTGGATGTGTGAGCACAGACAGAGCTGTAATATTAATTAGTGGGTAGTGGCCATGTTTTTAAACAAAGTCTGTTAATAATCAGTTATTTCTAGTTATATTTTGTATGACCAACTATAAATACAGATGTCAACAAGAACGAATGTCAGTTACAAGTATCCTAAAATAGTCTTGCCGCTGCTTCTCTCCCATCTCCATCAATGCCATGTTCCTCGCTGTTCCCCTTTCCCCGCCTCAAGGATTATGGTAAAAGCAGCTTGAAGTAGAGGAAACCTCAATTTTCGCCTTCTATTTTGCATGTGTGGTCTTGGGCCAATCTCTTATCCTCCCCGAGTTTCAGTTAACCCCTCTTTAAGATGGAAATACACCTACTTATACAGTGGTTGGGAGAATTAATGAAGAAAATATGTATGCAATAAGTGGGTTCTCAATTGAGTCCCCTCCTTTTACTTTCTCCATTTACAGCCCATTTCTTGGCCTCTCCTTATTGCCAACTCTTTAAAATCCTTTTTTTTTCCCCTGAAAAAACACAATGATTCAAAAAAATAGTTGCACATACTAGGGCACTGATATTCTTGGCGAGCTCCTGCTTTAAGGATTAAGCATCACTAAGAGCTCCTTTTTTTTTTTTTTTTTTTTTTTTTTTTT
>PVJN01050971.1:0-14633 GCA_004026805.1 Lasiurus borealis | reverse complement strand
CTCCTCCCTCCCCCCTTCCCCTGGGGCTCTGTTCCCTACCCCAGATCACTGTGACAGCAGCTGCTGAGGTAAGAAGTGCCAGCTGTGGAGCCATGGTCAAATTTGGGGTGAAAATCCCCCCCCCCAACACATACACCATTGCTTTGGGGAGTCTCTTCACCATTTGGCTGAAGTACTCAGCTTAGCTTCTGAGCATTCTTTTTTTTTTTTTTTACTTTGACTACCGATTTAAATGATCTACAGTGGTACTTCGAGATACGAGTTTAATTCTTACCATAACCTTGAGGCGTGGGAAACTATGAGACGCTGGAGTCACGGTAAACTGGTGGGTCGTGTGCAGCCTGCCGATCCGTGCGATTACTCCTATCTCACCTGTTGCTCGTATTTCAAAGCAAAAATCGCTCATATCTCAAAAATCTCATATGTTAGGGCACTTGTATCTCGAGGTACCACTGTACTTGCTTTAGTCATTTTGTTTTCAGACTGGGAACCTGAGGGTCTTATCACTGAGGAGTGACAAGCAGGGTCAAGACCCCCTGTTTTCCAGCCCTTCAGGTCAAGGTGTGGCCTGATATATGTGCTTGGCACTGTGTAGGGCAAGCAAAGCCTGCCTTGATGGCGAGGGGAAAGATCTAGAAAGCCCCACAGAATGTCTGTTTCTTGGGAGCAGCAGCCCCTGAGCTGTCTTAATGCCCCAGTGGGATGCCCATGCATGGTTGGTACAGGCGTCTTTCATGAGGCCAGGCGTGCGCCTGCCCCTCTTCAGCCTGGCCTGGCAGCCTTTGCCGCTGCAGAAGACACCTGGGCAGGAACCTGGCAGTGGAGGATTGAGGGTCTAGCCTGCACCCAGCTGGTGCCTGCTGGGCCACAGGATGTCAGCAGGCCTGGCCCTGAGCTGGGTATCCTAGGAGGAAGGAGGAGGCATTTTCATGCTTACGTCTCCTGCTGCCTTGCAGGCTCGTCCCTCAGGTTCACCACAGACTTTGGCATACCCGCTCTCACCTGTTCTCCCTTCTGGAAGTGCCCTTCAGTTCTCTGCATGTCGCACATACTCTGACACAGCCTTCAAAAGCCCAGGTCACACGTCTTACCTCCATTTATTTTTTTACTATAGGCCCTTTCGTGCACCGGTGGGGTCCCTTGGCTTGGCCTGGGGGATCAGGCTGAAACTGGCTTTCTGACATCCCCCAAGGGGTCCCAGATTTGTGAGAGGGTGCAGGGCAGGCCGAGGAACCCCACTGGTGCAAGATCAGGGCCAGGGAGAGATGTGGGGGGTTGGCCAGCTGGGGAGGGACCACAGGAGGCCTCCAGGGTATGTCCGGCCCATCTTGCTCAGTCCTCATCAGCTGGACCCCAGCAGCAAGCTAACCTACTGGTCAGAGCGTCTACCCCCTGGTGGTCAGTGCACATCATAGCGAGCAGTTGAGGGGCCTTAGTATATCATTAGCATATTATGCTTTGATTGGTTTAATGGCCGACTAGTCAACCAGACACTTAGCATATTAGGTTTTTGTTATATAGGATTATTAGAAAAAATTTTTAAATTAATTTTAGAAGAAGTGAGAAAGAGAGAAACATCTACCTTGAGAAAGAAATACGTACGTTGATCCACTGTCTCCCGCACATACCCTGACCAGGGGTCAAACCTGCAACTTTTTGGTGCATGGAACGATGCTCCAATCCACTGAACCAGGGCACATTCTGTCTCTTTTTTTTAAAGGTCTCCAGTTCTGCCCGCTTGCAGTGGCTCAGTGGTTGAGCATCGACCTATGAGCCAGGAGGTCACGGTTCGTTTCCGTGGTCAGAGCACATGCTCAGGTTGTGGGCTCAGTCCCCAGTAGTGGGCGTGCAGGAGGCTGCCGATCAATGATTCTCATCATGGATGTTTCTATCTCTCTCCCTTTCCCTTCCTCTCTGAAATCAATAAAAATATCTTAAAAAAAAAATAAGTCTCCAGTTTCCAAGGCAAAACATATCCCTTCTTCCCCTGGACACCCACAACCTTGGAGCACACACCTGTCAGAGTCCTCAGCCTGTTGCTTTTGTCTTGCCTGTTGTCCTGTTTGGCTCTGCAAAGCACTGAGAGCTGCTGGGGCAGGTACCAGGCAGGACCCCCCATCAGCCCGGACTGCAGCAGTGTTGTACTGACAACAGGGCCCAGGGACACATGTGCATCTGTGCCGCTCCGGGCGCCTCAGATTCAGATGGGTACCCCCAAGGAGTTGGGGCTTTAGTGACTGCAAAAGGCCCAGGCACGAATCCCAGTATTGGGCGCACCTCCGCAGTCCGAGTGCCATGGACATTGGCAGGGAGGAGTTGGCATTTGAAGGGGGACGGAACAGGTAATGGTAGGTGCTCATTTCCACAGGAGCAGGGAGTTGTGTGGAGGGAGAGCCAGGTGGCAGCCGCCTGAATGGCAGCCCGGGGCAGCTCACTTGGAGCCTTGCAAACCACACGAGGCCTTTGAACTTGGTGCTCTGTGCAGGAAGAGCATGGGACCAGGGAAGTACCATACTGAAATTGGCATTTTGGCAAGGTGACTCGGGTTTGGTGGCAGATGGGTTTGGATGGGGAGAGACAGGAGGCAGGGAGACCAATATGGAAGATGTAGCAACAGCTGCAGGGAAAGATGGCAGGCTCCTGGCTCAGAATGGCAGATGGCTCACGTGCCAGCCATTGCCAGCCGTGGAGGGACCAGCGCCTTGCCCAGGAACCTGGGAGGAGAGAGAGAGAGTACTGGGAATATCCTAGGCTAGTGCGGAGGTCTTTAGCTCCCTCCCAGGCGGGGGGAGGCCAGGGCTCTGGCTTGGAGATCCTGGGGGGGGGGTGGGGAGCCCAGTTCTGCCTCGCCAGAGAAAGCTGGGCACTGGGTCGCTCTGCTGGCCAGAGAGGCATGGGGGCAGTCCACAGCTGCATTCCTCAGATGCTTTTTGTGCTTTTTTAAAAGCAAGAAACTGAATCCTTTTAATGATCCCACGCTGGCAAAAGTGCTCTGGTCCTTTCAAAGGCCCCAAAAGAGGATTGGACAGTATTCAGCCCCCCTTTCCCCCCACACCCAGTTCACGTTGGCTTTCTTTGCACGTGGCTTTCCATTTCAGCCTCATTTAGGGCCACCTTGTTCACCCCTCTCGGCAGAACCTGGCTCTTGAGCCCAGCATGGGCTGTGGAGCTCAGCATGGCAGCTCTTGGTGGCCTCAATGCCAATTGAGCTGGCCCTCTGGGCAGGAGGGGAGCGGAGCCACGGGGCCCCCTGGGTGGATGAGTTCGTGGAATATGAGTTTCCTTGGCTCCCAAAGAGCTGTACTTGCTTTCAAGGCTTTGAACGCTGTTCATTTCTGCCCCACTCCCTGCTGCTCCAGGAAAATCGACTTTAATGAAAGCCTTTCCCGGGCAAGGTCATTTAGGCTTTTGGGGACTTGTTCCTTGGTGTGCTGAAGTGCTTTGCTGTGGTTCAGCCTGATGGACCGCTGGGCACTCGCCAGTGCTTGGTGCCTTGTGAGTGGGAACCTTGCCTGGCAAGCAGGCCCAGGGGTCAGCCTCCCAGCATCGTACATGGTGGGCGCTTTCTCCTGCCCTTTCTGCCCCTGCCTTGGGCAGAACAGGGATGGGGTGGGGTTGTGTTGCCTTAATGAGATAGGAAGACAGGTGCAGCTGAGCAGCAGCCCCCTCTCTACTGCACTCTCAGGGGTCCCAGGCCCGGGCTTGGGGTGGTCCCACTGGCTCCCAGGGTCCCAGCATGGTCAGGGCAGGTGTGGCCTGGGACCCAGGCATTTCTAGGCATGGCTCTAGGGAAGGAGCAGTGAGCCCTCTCTATGCAACAGTCAGTGTGATGAGAAGGCACTGTCTTTAGGTATCTTTTTTTTTTTTTAATATCAGTATTTTCCGGCGTATAAGACGACTGGGTATATAAGACGACACCCAACTTTTCCAGTTAAAATATAGAGTTTGGGATATACTCGCCCTATAAGATGATACCTCGCATATAAGATGACCCCCAACTTTTGAGAAGATTTTCCTGGGTTAAAAAGTTGCCTTATATGCCAGAAAATATGGTATATTTTATTGTTTTTTGTTTGTTTGTTTGTTTGTTTGTTTTACACAGAGAGGGATAGAGAGTTAGAAACATGGATCAGCTATCTCCTGCACGCCCCCTACTGGGGATGTGCCCGCAACCAAGGTACATGCCCTTGATCGGAATCGAACCTGGGACCTTTCAGTCCGCAGGCCAAAGCTCTATCCACTGATTCAAACCGGTTACTCTAGGTGTCTTGATGCTAGGGTAGGAAAGAGCCTCTTGTCTTTACGTAGGGAGGTCCCACCATGGCAGTCCGCTCCGGGGGCTCACATCATGGATGGCCTCCTCACAGAGGAGACCCAGCGGGAGGCCTGAGCTGCGTGTCACTTGTGCTGCCTGCCAGGCCTTTACTGCCTTTGGATATGGTCTGTGTCTGGAAAGTGTTCTGTCCATCAGCTCGGCATCTGAAGGCAAGATGCTTTGAGTGGCCACTGTTTCCTTTATCTGTGTGGTGTCATCAAAGCTGAGGCTCCACCACGCTAGGAGGGGCAGCTGGAATTGCTGTCTCCCCACCCAGGAGGGTGGGGTGTGTGAACCCAGAGCCCATAATACTAGGAGCCCCCAAATGGCTTAAAGCTGAGACCTGGAGTAGCTTAACCCCCCCAACCGCCTGCCGCTGATTAAAAAAAAAACACTTTTTTAAAATTTATTATTGATTTCAGAGAGGAAGGGAGAGGGAGAAATAAAAACATCAATGATGAGAGAGAATCATGTATTGGCTGCCTCCTGCATGCACCTTCTGGGGATGGAACCTGCAACCCAGGATGTGCCCTGACTGGTTCAGGGGTCAGTGCTCAACCACTGAGCCACACCAGCCATATAGTAATTCACTTTTTAGAGTTTGTATAAGGAGGTCGTGGGTGCCTGTGCAGCTCACTCAGCGGTGACTGGTTTTGCTCTTTTCCTGCAGGGCCTGTCCCTCCTCGGCACCGGTTCTCAACCCAACAAGCAGGACCCCCGAAGAAGCGAAGATCCAGGGTGAGTCTGTGTGAGGGGAGTATGGGATTGGGTGGTGGGATTCTGAGCTTGTGCTTGGCCTCCTTAGTGAGTTACGAATTTCCCATTGGACTGGTGTTTTCTTCTGGATGGTGCACACCCTGTGGATGTTGCTAGAATCTTCTAGAATCAGGCTTTGGATGTGATACTGATATAGCAAATGGGTGAGCATGTGAATAAGACCAAGAACCTGTCACCCTGCCAGTCCATCCCCTGAGGCTCTGTGGGGAGAGACAACGGTTCTTGCTGATGTCACTAATGGTTATGTCCCTGTGTCACTGGTGTGTGCACGTGCATACTACACCTGGTATTCCTAGGAGCACACCAGGCAGATGGCCCTGGGGGCTTGTTTTGTAACCACTCTTTTTCTTTCTTTTTTAAAAATATATTTTACTATTTTTTTTACAGAGATGAAGGGAGAGGGATAGAGAGTTAGAAACATCAATGAGATACATCGATCAGCTGCCTCTTGCACGCCCCCTACTGGGGATGTGCCCACAACCAAGGTACATGCCCTTGAGCGGAATCGAACCTGGGACCTTTCAGTTTACAGACCGACGCTCTATCCACTGAGCCAAACCGGTTTCGGCATGTAACCACTTCTTTTCAATCTTTTCTTGGCAGAAACTGTTCGTAACCCAGTAATGGGCATTATTAGGCAAAGAGCACCCAATTGTGGTCCTCAGGGTGGCGGCTAACTCTTCATCTTCACAGTGGTGTCTCCAAAATTGAAATTTCCACGGGCCTGCCTTTGGCCCAACCACGCCAGGATGGAGTAAACTGGACCCTGTGGTCCTGATCCATGTCCCAGCCGGCACTGCCAAATTAATTATCTGGGGGCAGTTGTCCCTAAGGCTCAGATAGGCCAGAAAAACGGGATATTGTGTCTCGGAGCCTGCAAGGCTGACCTGAGGGTTGGCCTCCCCGACCCTGTGTCTGCTACTTTCCTGCTGATAGGACCATGTCCAAGCCAGGTGAGCCTGGTCATCAGACAGCACTTACATTGTCTAACGCACATGCACACATAGGTGCTAACCCCGGCCCTCAGCCTTCACCTGGCCATTTCCGGCCTCAGTTTTCTCCTCTGTAAAGTGCGATGATAACCTCAGCCCTGGGCGCCTAGGGGGAGCGTGCTGAGTATCCAAGCAGGTGACAGACATGAGTGCTTGTCAAAGAGTGTAAATGGGAGAACCTGTGACAGTGAGGGATTAGAATCACCAATCCATCGGACGAGACTTAGTGGAGTGCCCTGCACTGTTTTAGGTGATAAGCAAAGAAGGCAGCCAGAGTCTCAGTCTGTGGGTGGTGAGAAGCACTACAGACAAAGGCAGGAGTGGGCAAAGCGGTGCCTGGGTGGGTTGGGAGAAGGGTTATGTGTTGACATTAGAAGGCCAGGGAAGTCCTCTTTGGAACAGAGACTTGCAGGAAGGGAGGAAGCGACTCAGGTAGATAACAGGAAGGATAGTGTTCAGGCACTGGAACAGCAAGTGCAAAGGGCCTGAGTTGGCTTGTGTGTGCCTGGAAGCTTTGAGGAACAGTGAAGGGGCCAGGGTGGCTGGTGTTGAGTGGAGAACAAGGGGCGAGTGCTGGGGTGAGGTCAGAGGGGGCCGGGCCAGATCCGGCCAGGCTTGGCCACAGAAGGACGTTGGCTTTTACTTTGGGGAAAGCTGCAGCCTGGCTGCGTTTCACAGGGTCCCTCGGACCACGGGGCTGGGAATAGGAGGCCCAGGCAGAGGCAGGGAGACCATTGGGAGGGTCTTGCAGTGAACCAGGCTAGAAATGGGGGTGAGGGGAGTGGGAGAAGAGTGCTGTCCAGATCCTGGATTTAAAGTGAAGGGAGGAGGGTTAGCCAGACTCCCTGAGGCTTGGGTGTGGACTAAGCAAGAGAGGGGCCAGGGAAGACATGAGGATTTGGGGTTAAGGGCTGTGGGTGGAGCAGGTGTACTTGGGGGTAAAATTGGGATTGGTATAATATTCCAGGATTACTGATGCTTTCTCATAGATGCGCTGCTTGCTTCCTGCACCAAACCTTTCAAAGCAGATGCCAGGGTTCTGCCTGTCTGCCACTGAGGCACATGGGGTAGGAGATGGGCTTTGCCTATGAGTGTGAGGACACTGCCACAGTGCTAGGTGGAGAGTTGGCACTAGCTCGAGGCTTTCTGGCTCCAAGTCTTGGCCATTCTCTGGATTCCAGATGGTTCCTCAGAAAATACCCAGGGCACCCTGGACTCAGTTTCCCAACTTGTAAAATGAAACTAAGGCTCACCTCCCAGGGTTGGTAGCAAGAGGGAAGGAGACGATGACAAGAAAGGTGTGTAGGAAATTGACAAATGGGAGCAATGGTTCCTTTTGCTTTGGCCTAGCGAGGTCTCCGAAAAGGCAGCGCACAGGAGTGTTTGGAAGGTTCTCTGATCTCTGTCAGCTCTTCAGGCAGCTGTCTGGCTTCTGCTAAAAGCCAGAGGTTCCTAAATGGAAGAGCATTAGATGTGACCCCTTATTTTCAGGTGAGGAAACTGATGCCCAGAGAGGGGCAGTGACTGGGTGCAGGTCACACAGCAAGAGGCAGTCCTAGCACCTTAGGTGTGTGGTCCACCTGCTTCCTTATCCACCTGGGTCTTTCAGGCCTTGTGGGCACTGGAGCACTGGACCTGCTGACACTGGAGCAGGAGCACCCTTCCCAGAGAACTACTGGGGACCCTGCATATTTGTGCACCCCCTGGGTGTATGATGCCCCTCTCTTGTTTGGGTGGGTATCTGCAATAATAGAATCCTTGTGTGCCGACAGTGATGCTGTCAGTGAGCCGTGAGCTGATGCTGTCTGGACCGGTTACCTCGGACATCCTGTTGGTAAGAGAGAGTGTTCCCACTCATCCCCACCCCTGCTGCTTAGCCCCCTAGGCCAGGAGCCCATAGGATTCCTTGAGTAGCACGTAGCCATTGCCGAGGAGGCCGAGGCTTCTGATGACCAAAGGGACAGAGTGCATCTTGTACTCAGTCGATGACTTTCTACACACCAGCACTGTGGTAAGTACTTAACATGTCAGTAATTGTCACGCCCACCCTTGGCAGTAGTCCTTGTCTTAGGCCCTTTTGACAGGAGGGGTGACAATTCACTTGAAGCCACCCATTGACAGACCCAGGCCCATGACTCCTGAGCCATGCATTCTCCCCACCCCCATCAGTCACTCCTGATTCAAAGAAAGAAACCCTGCCCCCTACTCTTAATATATTTTTTAAAATATATTTGATTGAATTTTTACAGAGAAGGAAGGAGAGGGATATAGAGTTAGAAACATCAATGAGAGAGAAACATCGATCAGCTGCCTCCTGCACACTCCCCAGTGGATATGTGCTCACAACCAAGGTACATGCCCTTGACCAGAATCGAACCTGGGACCCTTGAGTCCGCAGGCTGACGCTCTATCCACTGAGGCAAACCGGTTAGGGCTCTACTCTTAATATTTTAAAAAATCTTTGAAGTAATTATTTCAGCTATTATAAATAATGTTGCTGTGGATGTGCCTGTATACATTTTTGACTAAAGACACGTTTTCAGTTCTCGGGGGTATGCAGCTAGGAGGAGTAGATGGCTAGAAGTGGCTAGGTCATATAGTAACTTGACTATTAACTTTTTAGGAACAGCCAAACTATTTTCCAATGGCTGCGCCATTTTTACATTCCCACCAGCAAAGTGTGTGAGATTCTGGTTTCTCCACATCCTCACCACACTTACTGTTGTCTTTTTGGTTCCAGCTATCCTGGTGGGTGCGAGGGCGATCTCATTGTGGTTTTAATTTGCATTTTTTTTCCCTGATGACAAATGATGTTGAGCATCTTCGTGTGCTTATTAGCTATTTATAGATTTTTTTTTGAGAAATGTCTTTGTTTAATTCTTTCGCCCACATTTAATTGTATTATTTGTCTTTTTATCATGAAAGGGTGTTGAATTTTATAAATGCTTTTCTTTATCTACTGAGGTGATAGTGAGGTTTTGTTCTTTATTTTATTCTTCCTTTGTGATACTCTAAGTTTCCTTCTGGTATTATTTCACTTCCATCTGAAGACCTGCCTTCAGCAATTTTTTAATTTTTTATTATTTTTAAATATATTGATTTTAGAGAGGAAGGGAGAGGGAGAGAGAGATAGAAACATCAGTGATGAGAGAGAATCATTGATTGGCTACCTCCTGCATGCCAAACACTGGGGATCGATCCCGCAACCCAGGCATGGGCCCTGACCGGGAATCGAACTCTGGCCTCCTGGTTCTTAGGTCAACACTCAGCCACTGAGCCCCTCAGGCCAGGCCCCTTCATTCTTGATAGATATTTTCGCTAGGTTCAGAATTTTGGGTTAGCATTTATTTTTCCACAGATCTGTTGAGAAATCTGCAGTCATTTGAATCATTTTTCCCTTGTAGGTCATGCATTATTTTTCTCCCGCTACTTCAACATTGTTTTCTTTGTCATTAGTTTTGTTTTTTTAATCAATTTGATTACGTGTTTGTGGTAAGATTTCTTTGTGTTTGTCCTGTTTGGATTTTCTCAGCTTCACAAATCTGCAAGTTTGTCTTTTGCCATACCTGGAAAGTTTTGTCTGTTTTCTCTCTGATGCTCATATTAGATAGTTTCTGTTAATGTTTTCAAGTTTACTGACTCTTTCCTCTGTCCCTCCATTTTGCTGTTGAGTCATTCAGTGAGATTTTAATTTCAGTTTTCTATTTTTATGTCCTAAAGTTTCCATGTGTGTTTTTAATCTTGTTTTCTTGCTGATACTTTCTATTTTAACTTTTGTTTCAACAGTGTTCATGATGACCTATTCAGCATTTTTCTGATGACTACTTTAAATTTGTCACGTTACTCCAGCATCTGCATCATCTTGTCATTGATGTCAATTGATTGTCTTTTCTCATTCAAGTAGACATTTTTGTGGTTTTCTTCATGTGCCAAGTAATTTTAGATTGTGTCCTGGACATTTTGACTATTACTTTGACTCTGGGTCTTACATTTTATGGAGAACGTTTGTATTTTAGAAGGCACTTAACCTGGTTAGTTTTAAGCTGCCTGCTTCTCTGGCCTTTGGTCCAGGTGACAGCTCAGTTCCCACAGCCTTCCTGCCTTTTGGGTCTATTTTGCACGTGCGCCACCTGGTGGTTGGCCTGGGTCCTGGGCGCTGGTTTCTCCCCTGGCTTAGTAATCAATCAGTCTTCAGAAAGCTCATCAAGATCAGATCCACCCTCACATGGGACAGGGTGATAGGGTGAGCCCAGCATTCATAAACAGATTTCTGGGGTCACTTTCCTGAGCTTTCCCCTCCTGTCATCTTTTTTATACTACTTGGTTTCCGGGGGAAGGGGTTCTCCTTTTGCGTCCTCAGCCGTAAATCACTCACGTAATGACTGCATCACAGCAGCAGGAGGAGAGGGAGAAAGAGTGGCAAGATTTGGCCCCATAGCTCCACTGAATGGAGAGGAAGTTTCCCTGCCCTCAGAGTGTTGCCCCTGCTCTTTTCTGCCCTCAGCCACTTAGTCGCTGCTGCCACCCCCACCATCCTATTGCCAGAGGTCTGAGATCTGAGAGAACAAAAAAGAGGGAGTGAGAAAAGGCCAGGGATTTCTCCTGTTCTCTTTGAGTGTTAGGGGTTCTCTTTTCTGGAACTCTCTGTACCACTGTGCTCTGTTCTGGGTTTGGGCTGGGACAAGTGCAGGTTTGGGGAGAACACAGCCAGAAGTCACCATCTGAGTGTGGTAACCTTGGTTTCCGTGCCTCCATACATTCTTTCTGGCATTTACCTTTCTGTGGCTGGAGACACCTGCCCCACTCTGAGATGTGAGCGTTTCATGGGAGAGGAAGATGGCATGTGTTGATTTCAGAAAGGAAGGGAGAGGGGGGGAGAGAGAAACATCAATGATGAGAGAGAATCATTGATGGGCTGCCTCCTGCATGCCCCACAGTGGGGATTGAACCCAAAACCCAAGCATGTGTCCTGACCGGGAATCGAACGATGACCTCCTGGTTCATGGTTGATGCTCAACCACTGAGCCACACTGGCCATACAGGGTAAATGTTTTTTGGAGGGCTGGCTGAGTGAATCATTCTAGTGCATTCCTCAGAATAGCAGGTGTGCAGGGCAGGGCAGCGAGGAGCTTCAGTGGAGTGGCAGGCCCAGCTTTTGGCCAGTCTTGCTCACATGGCTCTCTGGAGTAGGCCAAGCCTCTCAGGTTATAAGTGGGTCCTGGGGATTGGCTACAAGCCTTCTCCTCTTTCTGGAAGGAGGAGACTTTATACTTCTGAAGCCTTGCGCTCCTGGCTGGGCAGCTGCCAGCCAGGAATCCCAGCCACATTCAGGGCCGGGGACTAACTCAGCTGCTGCTCGGGGACCCTGGCTAGAAGGCTGGCTGCGTGCTGCCTGCCAGGGACAAGTCCTTGATCTGCCTGTGAGGAGGAGCAGGGTTGGTGCCGGCCACCTCCAGGGCCCCATCTTGTGGTGCCATCAGCTTGGTTGTTCCTGGCCTGGGAGGGTGACCCACTGAGAAGGACAGGCCTCCTCCTGGAGATGTGCCTGAGGAACAGGCCACCATCAGGTCCCTCTGAGCTGTGTTCTGCCTTCTGCGGGCCCTCCTGCACCCAGCACGCCCACCCAGGAAGCCGCACTGTTGGATGTATAATGAACACACACTCCCATGTGTTTCCACAGCACTTGTCACTCCCAGAGCGGTCCCAGGCGTTATGGCAGCCCAGGGCTGGGCGTGAACAGGGAGTGCTCTGTGAGAGCAGCCCCTGAGGCTAAGGGCCCCGAACCAGTCCACGATGTTGCCGGGTGGGGACTACAGAGCTGGTGGCCCAGGCTTCTTGTTCCCATTAGTGACAGCAGGGTGGGCTGTGTGGCGGGGGCACCCAGCATGCCTTGTCAGTGAGTGCATGCGGTGTTTCCTGCCCAGGGCCGGGGCGGCACCCTGGAGCAGCTGCGCCTCATAGAAGAGCTGTTGGACGCAGTCCGGAGCATGGCGACCGGATGCCTCATCATGTCCAGGTATAGTCTTGGGACAGGCCCTCCCCAGAATGGCCAGCAGGTGTCCTTGGTTCTTCGTCTGGAGCTGGTAGGCTGGGGACCTGCTGGGCACCTGGGCCTGCCACCAGGCACATCTCTAGCTGGGGTTTCACTGCTCGATCTGGCGGCCGCAGGTGCATACTGGCCCAGGTCCCAGGCTGTCAGGGTGAAAGGGGTTGGGCCTGCTGAGGGGAGGGTGGGCTCTTGGGGGTATGGGGCTCAGCTGGTGGGGACTGGAGGAGACCCCTTCCCTTGGCCTCTCGGCCAGCTCTTGTTTGTTCTCTTGGGTTTATCCCATAGGACCTCAAAAGACTGCCAGCACAGTTCCCGGATGCGATGCTCTGGCTAGTGACTGTGGCCCTGTGCTTTCTCCGTAGCGTGGAGAGGCAGTTCAAGGAGACCAGGGAGGAGAACGAGAGGCTACTGGGGACCCTCTTCTCCAGCCCCCATCTGCGCAGTCTCCTGAGACCTGATTGTAAAGCACGTGTGAACACGCACATTTATGACAGCAAGAGGTAAAGGCCCTGCATGGTTCTGTGATCTGAGATACTCTTCCTTCCACGTGTGGCCTGCGATGGAAGTGTTCCCCCTTCTCTCCCTGCAGGAAGGTGAATGAGGACAAGACTGTGCTCGTGATGGTCAAGCAGCTGCAGGAGAGCGTGGACAAGCTGGAGGTCCTGCGTGCTGAGGTGAGAGTGCTGGCTCCCAGGGCCTAAGGCAGTGGTCAGCAAACTGCGGCTCGCAAGCCATGGTTTGCCACTCTGATGACTAATGAGTTTGCCAACCAGTGGCCTAAGGCACTTTAGGTGTAAGGCTTAAATGAGGTAGCGTGTGCTTAGGTCCTGATGGGCTAGAATGCAGTGGTTTCTCAATTCACACCAAGGGGAGAGACAGACCATCTCTGGGCAGGAGCTGAGAGGCCTGGCTTCCTTATTCTAAAGAGGGCACTGATGCCCACCCAGGCCGCAGTGACAGGGCTGAGGCCAGAAGCCAGTCAAGCCTTGTTCAAAACCAAATTGTTCTTTCCCGCCTCTGGTCTTTGGAAGCCTGGGATGACCCCTGCTGAGTGGAAGGGATCTGGTGGCCCATGAGCAGGTAGGGCAACCTCAAGGGACCCTCTCTCTCTGGCTTTGTGCAGCACAAGAAAGCGGTTGGTAGAGGCAGTCCCGAAGTTGGCATTCTGGAGCAGAAGCTGCGCCTGGTCATCTCTGATTTCCACCAGCTCGTCCTGGCTTTCCTGCAAGTCTACGACAAGGAGCTGAGCGAGTGCTGCAACTTGGATTGCCCCTTCATCCACCCGCTGGGCCCCATCATTGAAACTGTGTGCAGGACTCTGATTTCTTGCCGCAAGGTAAGAATCACCCTCTCCCCTCCCACTGTAGGCCCTAGCGAGGGACCCTGGGGCTGGGACAGAGGGCTGGGTGGGGCCTAGCCTAGGCCCTCTGTGAGCAAGTAGCAAGATTGGGTTCTGGGCTCTGCCCTCAGTCTGGGTCCTTCGATGGATTGGGGCAGGAGATCCTCTTGTTGCCGTGGAGGGGATGAAGGTTAAACTGATGGCCCCTTGAGGGCCTCACTACACTTCCGGGGGTGCTACCTCAGCCAAGACCCTGGGCCTGGAGGAGGTTGTGCGCTGCCTGCACCAGGTGCTCGCTGCCTGTGCCACTCTTGCTCTTTCCCTGGGACTTTTATTGTGAGCATTGGTGCACATCTTTCTTCTTTGAAAGCATGATCTTAGTGGCCGCAGAGTATTTCGTTCCAGTTTCTGTCCCTATATTGGTATCATTCTTGCCTGCACGATACACCTTAATGTATCCTGGCCTGTTCTTGTGTGTCTGATGAAGAACTATGCCCTACAGCCACATGTTTCCTGTTTGTGCCCTTGACTCAGCTCAGAGAAACAGGGAAAGTGGTCTCACGCTGCTGAGCCAACTCTGTGAATATTTATTCATTAAGTTTTACATCTCGGAGCCTCAGAGCTGACCTAAATGCAGGCTTTGGTTATGATTATGAGCCCAGTTGTCTTTTGTGGAAGTCTGACATTGGCTCAGGGCTTCTACAACATTTGTCTTAGTTACATAATAGAAAGGCTCCTGTTCTCCCACCAGAAAGACCCTTTGATTTGGGGACAATGGTTCCCCAATGTGGGATATATTCCCACCATGCCATTGGCTTTGTTTGGCTACCAGTGGGGATGGGGCACCTGGTAGTGTGGCGTCCCTGCTGGGCTAGGAAGAAGGAAGTTAGGTTGCAGAACTCTGATGAGTGAGTCTCCAGGTAGCTGGAAGTCCTGCTGTCACCCATGGGTATTCTTGGGGGGGGGGGTGAATGTCACTGCTTGAGGGCCTAGGGAGGAGCACACGCTGACCGTGAACCTGGGTGGGAAGCAAGAGATGCCTTCTGTGGGTCTGACCATAGCGCTTAATGCCCATACGTTTCCCTCTCAGCTGTTGAAAGCAGTGTTGGACGTCACTGAAACCTCGGGAAATGCTGCGGATGCTGCGGAGAGGCAGCAGGA
>PVJN01050970.1:0-14633 GCA_004026805.1 Lasiurus borealis | reverse complement strand
AGAGCATTAACCACCAGGCAGCATCTCCTGCATTGAGCAGGTGGTCAGTGCATATCATAGTGACTGGTTGTTCTGGTCATTCTACCATAATGGTCGCTTAAACTTTCATTATATAGGACTAGAGGCTTGGTGCACAAAATTAGTGCATGGGAGGGTGGTGTCCCCCAGCCCAGCCTGTACCTTCTCCAATCTGGGACTCCTCAAGGGATGTCCAACCACCCGTTTAGGCCTAATCCCAGACAAAATCCAGGATTGCTGGCTTCAAACTATTCACCTGCCTCTGACTGACTGCCCCTAACTGCTTCTGCCTGGCAGCCTAATCACCCCCTCATCATTCCCCTGCCAGCCTTATTGATGCCTAATTGCTCCCCATCCAACCTGGTTGCCCCCAACTGCTCTCCCCTGCAAGCCTTCCCCCACAACTATCTTCTCCTACAGGGTTGGTCCCCCCCTTATTTGCATTCCCCTGCAGGCCTGTTCCTCCCCTCAACTGTCCTCCCCTGCAAGCCTGATCCCCCCAACTGCCCTCCCTTGCTGGCCTTGTCTGTCCCAAATGCCCCCCATCTTCCATCCTCAGCTTGCCTGGTCACCTCAAACTACCCACAACTGCCCTCTCCTGCAGGCCATTTGTGGGAGCCATCTTGTGTGTTGGAGTGACAGCCAATTTGCATATTGCTCTTTTATTAGATAGGATTGGATTTCAATTTGATCCACTTCATTCAAGTTTGGAATTTTTCAAGACCCACTTTTATCTCAGTGTAGTTTGTTTTTTTATTATATATTTTTAAGCCTTCTTTCAAGGTTTGTAGCTGGTATGAAAAGTGTGCTGACAGTGACTGTGAAAAACAGGCCCTGCTGCCTATCTGCCCAGCTTGAAAATCAGTGTGTGAGTCCCACTATGGCACTACAACAGAAATCCTACCACAGCACCACGACAGAGTAACAAAACAAAAAAAGTAAAAACTTTTTCTTAAAGGCACATTTTTTGGTTCTAATAGCAAGCCCTTTTTTGGCTTGCTTTCTGAATAATTCATGTAGTTTAAGAATATTTTTTTATAAATCTTTATGCATCTTGTAATAAAGTGAGGAAAGCTTGCAAAATAATGTATATGTTAAAACCATTCCGTGAATTCCACAAAAACGCTATTATTGTCATTAGTAGCCCTTAAAATATTATTATGCTGTGCTATTTTAATATTGATCTTCCCCAAGTCCAGTGAAACCCCCTGAAAGACCAGATGCTTCCATCAACCCCGTGCCATAGAGCATGTGACAGAACCTACTGTGCACGTGATTTAAGTTCCTTAGTGATAGCACTGCAAGGAAAATTAGAGGACTGACTTGATTGTATTCTGTGCAGGCAGTCTGATATTCATTATAAAGATGGTATAACTACCACTTTCTGGATAGATTCCACAATCAACTGAGTAATGATTTGCATATGGTTAAGACTCTAGCTATCTGTGAAGTTCTGTAGATACCAATTACATATATATGTATATTATGTACACATGATTACATATCATATACATATATCATCTTCCACTTTCTTACAAACATCAGTGGAGGTTTGACTACTTAGAGGAAACTTGTGAACACAGTCTGAGCTGAGTGACAGCATGAAGTCATGGAAACAGGATGAACGGAGCTTTCCGGGAAGCACTCCTTTGCTGGCTCCCCATCAATTACTGGCTGCAGGATCCTGGCAACTTGGGTGATTGCTCTGAGATTCCATTTCTTCATCGAGAAAACAGTGAGAGCATTGACACCTATCTCATATATTGTTAATGAGACTATACTGTGCAAAAACGGGAGAGTCTCCCTAATTGATAAAGGAGACATCTGAGGTTAAGGAAGTCACCCAGATATATTTAAGCCAAAAATTGTGAGACCATCCGCTGGCCTTCAAGGACCAAGGTCTTCCTTTCTGCTCAGCGAAGAGTTGCCTGAGGCAAAGAAGAATGAATTCGTTGCACACAGAAATGAGATTCCCACGAATTCTTTAAATTAATTCAAGCAGAGGTGTCCCCTGAATTCACACTGTCTAGAACCTTGTATAATAAAGAATATTTGGAGGGGGGGGGTATTTAAGGTCATGTTTGTGTTCTAATCATGTGACTCCATGGAGGGACATTTGTCATAAAGGGTTTGATCCTGCCGCCTTTTCTTCCTTTCTTCCTTTCTTTTCTAATTTCTTATACGGCATGTTGCTTGCTGAAGATGTGAAGGCTTCCCAGAATTGCATCAGGAAACACAAAGTCCCAACACAGGTAATCACAATAATTAACAAATGAGGAAACCCCGCATGAAAGAAATAGATTGAT
Organism: Lasiurus borealis; assembly: GCA_004026805.1. Taxonomy (NCBI): domain Eukaryota; kingdom Metazoa; phylum Chordata; class Mammalia; order Chiroptera; family Vespertilionidae; genus Lasiurus; species Lasiurus borealis. Next base: position 12,309 of record PVJN01050970.1, on the reverse strand, counting down.
TGAGTGAGAATATTATTATTATTATTTTTTTTTTTTTTTACTTCCCATCACAATATCCCTTCATTGCTGGTCAATAAGAAAAAAGGTTCAAGTTCTCTCTGCTCTTCAGTGACTTTCCTGTTTGGAAGCTCCATGCAGAGTCAGGAACAGGCTATAGGAGGCATCGCCTGCTGAGCATCCAGCTCCCCTCATGGCTTGAAGGAGCTGTACTGGCTGTGCTAGACTGGCCGCTGGGCCTGTGCTTTTGGAGCAGGCTCAGGCTCTGATTTGTGTAGAAAATCTTTCTTCCTGGAAGCGATTTTTCTTTGACTAACCTTCCATTTTCATCTGTGAACTAGGAAAAATGGAAGTGAAAATTCCTTTGGGCTATTTTCATAGCCTGGAAACATAAAGCAAGTCAAAGATGATAAAAATGTAATGCACTATTCTGTAGTTAAAATTATGGAATTTTAAGTAATCATTTACTGTTATAACATTCCACTGTTAGATATATAGATTTAACAATAGGAATAATACACATTTTGGGGCTTTAAAATTATGATCATATTAGTACATCTAAAGCAATGTTTTATAAATGTTATTATTATTAGTTAGCACCATGGCATTGGAAAGTGTCCACCTCTCTGCTTTTTAACAAATTGTGTTCCTTATTTTTGATGTTTTTATAACGCGTGGTCATTAAGGTCATTTTTACAGAAAAGAATAAGATATCTGAGCAAGCTCTGGATGTAAGGAACAATAGAAAGTTGAATTTAGCTAATAGTGAGAATTATATTGACTAGATCCAACATGGACATGATTCACATACCTTTAGAGTAAGCTACCTTATCTTAATGGATAGACTATTAAACTTTTGTTAAGTAGACCAATTACAATTTTTATATAGGAGATAGGAAGCTGGGTTGAACAGGAAGAATATAGAAAGCAAAAACACAGTGTGTGACATAGTAGAGAAATAAGGGTGTCAGAGTACCAGTTGTTAATCCTGTATTGATGGCATACATAACAGAATTTGCTGGTCACTATGCAAAGATATTTTTATTTTTCAGGCGAACTAAAGAAAGAATATTCAAATGTGATTGAGTTGGGGTAGAAGAAGACCCGAGCTTCGTCCAAGCTATGCCTGAACCAAGGCAGACTACACTGTCCAATATTCCCTGCCCTTATTTCGCTTGCTGGTGATTCCACTTCCCTCACCCCAACACATTGAATTCCATTTTGTCTGAGGCCCTCTTTGCATTAGTGGCAGAGTTAGAAAGCTAAAGCAGTGAGTGGGGTAGTTTGGGGATGTCATAAAGGGCACTCAAAAACTTTTTAAAAATATATATATATATTATTGATTTTTACAGAGAGGAAGGGAGAGGGATAGAATTAGAAACATCGATGAGAGAGAGACATCCATCAGCCGCCTCCTGCACACCCCCAACTGGAGATGTGCCCTCAACCAAGGTACATGCCCTTGACTGGAATCGAACTTGGGACCTTTCAGCCTTTAGGCCGACGCTCTATCGACTGAGCCAAACTGGTTTCGGCTCAAAAATTTCTTAAGGAAAAAAAAAAATAACTCGTGGCCCTTAAAGTTTGTGTAATTGTATATGTCTGAAGGAAGTGGTTATATTCCAGAGGCAAGGCCCTGCCTAAGTAGCCACAGGGTCACAAATTTTTTTTTCCATCTGCATGGACATTAATTATTTGCAATTTGATATTTTATGACAAAGGCAAGGGTTTAATGTAGGTGGCCAGTGAGTACTATGTTGAATACGTGTGACTGGGGAGGGTGATGTCAAAACCAACAAGCTCATGTATGTGGCCCTCTTTCACACATACACAACACTCACACAAACACACACACACACACATTTTAAGATAAAGTATAGAATATAGGTTTTGCTATCCGATAGACCTGGATTCATGATGCAGACCACTTCAAAGTTGCTTGAACTCTAACAGATTTAACTTTCTCACCTGTGAAAGAGGATGCACATCCTTATTTCTGAGGAATGTCTAAAAGACTAAATTAAAAAGTAAGTGCTCTATCACAAAGGAAGTAGCCAGTCAATGATACCTACAGAGATGGAGTACAATAGTTGTAGTTTGAAGTTAACTAATGCAAGCTCTACCTGAAACAGTATGTCATATATTCCTGGGGATATTCATGGGATCAATGAATTCCTGAATTCCTCTAAGACTCTACAGACAAATCAGTCTCTGAGCTCACTATTGGAATTCCCCAAAGGTAGCACCCCTAATTATTTCTCAACTTTTCCAAACAAGTCTGTGTATATTTACTAGAATAGTTATGCTAAATATTTGGGTATCCTTGCTTAAAGGGCACCGCAAACACATGTGCCCTCCAAAATTTACTTACCCTACTGATTGTATCTAAAAGATAAACTTCATCTCAAACTGTAATAAAAGTCTAAGGAGGCAAGCCATGGAGGCTCTCTGGTTCCTTTAGCCAGGCAGTCCCTTAGCCCTCTCTTTCACAGCAAACACTGTGTCAGAGTAATCATACATCTGTCACTCAGGAGCTGCTGATCACCGGCAACTATCTGACAGGGGTGTGTGTGTGTGTGTGTGTGTGTGTGTGTGTGTGTGTGTGTGTGTATGTGATGCTCCTTTGAAAGAAAGGTTTCCTTTTTTTATTGCCTCCCCAAATTTACTATAATGTATCTGGGTGTTGTTTACCTTTGATAAATATTGCAAGGAGATGGTAGAACTTCATCATTCAATAGCTTTATGTTTTTCGTCAGTTTTGCAAAATTCTTGGCCATTTTATTTTCTGATTCATAATTTCCTTTTCCTTATTTTATCAATATTTGTAAATTACTTTAATATCAGAATTTTTTCACCATGACCTACAAATCAGTATTTTTCTCTATAATATTTTTCTTTCATGCTCCAGTCTATCTTGGGTCTTATAGTGTTACTGTTTTGCGTTTGTTTTTTGTTTTGTTTTGTTTTGCTTTGCTTTAATCGTAGCTGGGGATTTTTTTCCATTGATTTTCAGTTGAAGGGAGGAAAGGGAGAGAAACATTGTGGTGGAGAGACATATTGATTGGTTGCCTCTTGAACATACGCACACCTGGACTCAGGGATAGAACCCACAACCAAGACATTGAACCTTGACCAGGATCAAACCCACAACTCTTTGGTCCACGGGGTGACACTCTAAACACTGAGAAACACTAGCCAGGGCTGTTGTTTTTATTTACTTATTTTTTTTACTGGCCTATCTTCCAGTTTACTAATCTTTAGCCTTTTCTTCAGGAAAAAAAAAAAAGCTGCTCAATTGTGAATCTAATTGTAGCTATTTCATTTTTTACATCTAGAATTTGACTTTACTTTTTATAGATTCCAGTTTTCTGATTACATTTTTAATTATTTTTCTATTTATTACTCACAATGATTATCAGCTCTAGGTCTGTTTATCTGCCCTAAATCTTTTTCCATTTTCTGTTTATTTTTAACACAGACATTTTCTAGAAAATGTGTGTAATTTCATATAAACACAGAAATTGTTTCAAAGCTCTCCAAAGGAGCTACTGAACCATCACTGCAGACATTTTCAAGCCAGGCAGCATCTGTCTTCTAAGTTCTCTCAGGTGAGAAATAATTTTCATATTTTAAAGAATGATAGATGTTAAAGTTTAGGCTTTCAAGAATTATTCACTAAAGGTTAGTGTAGTTTGAACACTTTATGATGTTAGTAGCTTACATTTAAAGATCTCTATATATTTTTTATGAGATAAATTTTAGGATGCCAATTTCTTTTATTGATGGTCTATATCCCTCCAGGAGCAGGGAAGAACCACAGAGGCATGTAGATGCATTGATGACAAATCCAGGGAGGAGGAAAGTGTTTTCCTGGGTTGTGACTGATAACCTCAAAAAAACGAAACAATAAATTAAAGAAACCCTGAGACACAAACAAGGAAATGAGGCATATTTTCCTGCTCCTTAAAATTTTAGTTTGATCATGAGTCAGATGTCAAGAAGTAACCTTAGCCGAGACTGGTTTGGCTCAGTGGATAGAACGTCGGCCTGCGGACTGAAAGGTCCCAGGTTCGATTCCGGTCAGGGGCATGTACCTTGGTTGTGGGCGCATCCCCAGTAGAGGGCTTGCCGGAGGCGGCTGATAGATGTCTCTTTCTCATTGATGTTTCTGACTTTCTATCCCTCTCCCTTCTTCTCTATAAAAAATCAATAAAATATATTAAAAAAAAAGAAGTAACCTTAGAGGACAATTCCTTTAATTGACAAGGATACTATTCTAAAAAGTAACAATCATGTGGATGCATAGAGATACTACACTTGAAAATAAAAATTCAATGGCAGTACTTTTGTTTCAGTACTCAGCTTATTAAGATGATGGCTTAACTCACTGCTTAGTGAGTCATGTACATGGGGTAAAAGAGGTGAATGTAAGCTTGTGGTTAGAAACCAACAATTTTTATAGTGATGAGACTGATATTTCCTGCGCTCCAGTTGGTAATTGGTGGGGGCACAATCATAACAGGAAAACATACTTGTGTCTATGATACCTTGGCTTGTGAAGTGCATTATCTGAATAATATATATATATATTTTTATACCTGACCTCTTAAGGCAGGCAGGACGAACCCGGAAACAGACACAAGGGGTTGTCTGAGATCCTAAAATTAAAATAAAAAAAAAATAGAAACCATCCAATTTGAAATCTCAAACAAGCCTTCTATTTGTCTTCAAAAAATTTGCAATCTGTGTTCATTGTGCATTTATGACATACAGTGGTACCTCAAGATACAAGTTTAATTCATTCCGTAACATTGAGGCGTGGGAAACTATGAGATGCTCAAGTCGTGGTAAACTGGTGGGTCCTGTGCAGCCGGTCGATCCGCGTGATGACTCATATCTCAAATGTTGCTCGTATTTTAAAGCAAAAAATCGCTCAATCGACCGCTCGTATCTCAAAAATCTCATATGTTAGGGCACTCATATCTCGAGGTACCGCTGCATAAAATAGTGAGGTTGGTACATGGGAAACAATAATAGCCAAGATGCAAAATCTCAGCATTTCAGGGCTTCCAAGTCTAGTGAGAGACCAAAATAAAAATATTAAAAATATTGTATTATTCTACAATTTGATGAGATCTTTCACAGTGGCATGAATGTACAGCATTTTGCAAATGCTACGTGAAAGATACCAAAACTAACGGGTGCCTTTCCTAGGATTGTTGCAGGATTATCTACGGGTAGTCTTGTAAGCAAAAGAGAAAATGACATCTCAGATGGAAAGCAGAGCACACACAAAGGCACTCAGAGGAAGCAGGGCCTGCTATTCAGGAATAAAGGGAAATTGCCATGGCCAGATTAGAAAAAGTGCATTTTGAGATGGCATGCTGGTGAGAGTAGATCAGTGTGGCTAAAATCAGAAAGTGACCTTCCATTTCCATGTCTGTAAAATTGAGATATAAGTGGCCACTAGTACACCAATGGATATATTGCTCTGATATTCTGTCTTTAGGGTGACAGTACAGATTTGCCCAGTTGCTGGAGATTCAGTGGCTTACAGCTCTCAGCGGACTTTCACTGGGGAACTGTACTATATGCTGCATGAAGCCTCCTCACCCTTGTCCAAGCCTCCAGACAATTCTTATCAACATGGGCCACTTGCCTCTGTTTGGGACACTCTGAGTGGCCATCTCCGCTCAGAAACTCCCTGTAGAATCGCCTGTGACTTCGCTGTGACTGCCTTGCAGGTGGCCATACTCTCCTGCCCAGTCCTGTTTCCTTATTCCCAGATGGTGCTGGCCGCCATGGCTCGCCAACAAACTTCCGAAATAGAAATCTCACTCAGGATCTATTTTCCAAGTGCTCCAACCAAATTTCCCAGCGTTGTTAACAATATATAGAAACTATAAATGTGAAAAAGCATGTTCCCTATATGAAACACTACATAAGCACTAAGTGTAAAATCAGCTGTTGGCCGAGACCGGTTTGGCTCAGTGGATAGAGCGTCAGCCTGCGGACTGAAAGGTCCCAGGTTTGATTCCAGTCAAGGACATGTACCTTGCTTGCGGGCACATCTCCAGTGTGGGGCGTGCAGGAGGTGGCTGATCGATATCTCTCTCTCATCAATGTTTCTGACTTTCTATCCCTCTCCCTTACTCTCTGTGAAAAATCAATAAAATATATTTAAAAAAATCAGCAGTTGGATAAAACAAGTAGTAAATGTGAATAGCTGTGGAGGCTATTTAAGATGGCTGTCATATCCAAGACAGCTGATACAATAGTAAGTCCAAAGTTGTTGTTGTCGTTTTAATCTTTTCAGTTAAATTTATAAAATTTCTATTAATTCTTTAATGAAAATGAGCAAAATAACACTTGAACATGCTAAAAACATATTGTATGGAAAGGCCTAGGATAAAAAGCAATAACCGCCTACCACCATCACACCATCATACACCCACCATTCACTGTCCCATTTCTTACCTAGAATCATTCTCAGCAACTTTTTTGTTTCTAAGGTTTCCTTCATCGTGCTAAATTATATTTTTACTGACCTTTTATGATTATAAAATATGTTATCTCAACTTCCACTTCCAAAAAGGGTAGATTTAACGCCATCTCTCCATTCTCTCCACACTTCTCATAGTTACAATGATATCTGATAGTTAAAATGATTACCTTTAATTACAGCCTCAAACCTCTATCAATTGTTTTATAAGTATGGGTAATATGCCTCTATTTGATATGTTAGATAAGGAGATTAGCAAGTTTCTCCTTCTTCCTCTTGCTTCCTCCTATGTTCATCTCCATCTGTCCATCTCCTAGTTGTATATGCTCAGCAACCAAAATCCAGTCCCTTTATCATCCCTGGTATCAGGTCAAATCAAACAGCTGCCTCTTTTCTGACCTTCCACTGATTCTCAAAACCGTGCCATAGTTTGGGTTGCTTATTACTTAGAAGATACCTATCTCTACTTCTCATCACAAAATTTTACTTTTATCTCATTGTCTATTTGGTAACCAAATTTAAGTAAGCTTTTCTTTCCAGACACTGCTCTTTTGTTTCTCTATTCTATGTTTGCTCCACTATTCACATTTTGCGCTAAATAATACTTTGTCTTGGGGGCTGTGTTTACATTATAGGATGCCCATCAGCGTCTCTGGCATCTACTCCCTAGATGCCAGAAACATTCTCACTCCCTGGATGTGAATAATCAAAAATGTCTCTCCAGATGTTGTCAAATGTCATCTGGGATTTAAAAATCATTCCAAATTGAGGACCAATAATCAATAAAAATTACTGTCAGTGATATTGTAATAACTGTTTGGTATCAGATGGGTACTAGACATATCGGGGTGATCACTTCATAGTTATATAATATCCAATCACTGTGTTGTACACTATCAACAGTAGCTGGAAAATTTAAAAAATCATTTAAAAATATATAAATTACTGCCGAAATTGGTTTGGCTCAGTGGATAGAGTGTCAGCTTGTGGACTGAAAGATCCCAGGTTTGATTTCAGTCAAGGGCACTTACCGTGTTTGTGGGCACATCCCCAGTAGGGGGTGTACAGAAGGCAGCTGATAAATGTTTCTTCCTTATTGATGTTTCTAACTCTCTCTCTCCCTTCCTCTCTGTAAAAAATCAATAAAAATATATTTTTAAAAAAAGTACAAATTACTGCTGGCCAGTGTGGGTCTGTGGTTGAGCATACACCTATGAACCAGAAGGTCACAATTTGATTCCTAGTCAGGGCACATGACTGAGTTGTGGGCTCAATTTCCACTAGGGGGCATGCAGGAGGCAGCTGAATGATGATTCTCTGTCATCATTAATGTTTCTGTCTCATTCTTCTCCCTTCCTTTCTGAAATCAATAAAAATATTTAAAACATATAATTACCAGATATAACCCAACTTACTCTCTGCATGTTTTTTAGACTGTCAGAACTGAAGATCCTTCCCTTTAGTAAGCTTCTTGCTACTTGCCTAGGTCTTTGGACTGGTTCACAGGGAATGAATAGAGGCTGTTGTCCTGGACAGTTCCCGCGCTGGGTTTCTCATTGGAAAGATTGACAGGCAGGCCAACGTAATTACCGACAACACTAGCATGGTGCTGAGTATGTTTTGGTAACTGAAAACTCCATCTCTAAGGCTAAACTATTTTTCAAGACCTGCTTCCCCACAGAAAAACCTTGACATTGATGTGATTCTAGGTGTGTTTCCATGATTTCATCTTTGGGATTTTCTCAACAGGAATCATAATGCTGATTAGAAGCATCAACCACAATCAGAGAAAAAGAGTGTGAAAGATCCTGGCGGTGCTAAAAGCCCCAGCTCCTCACCCTGCCCATCCCCCAAACAGCTTTTCAGGAATTCTAAAGGCAAATCTGGATTTCATTTAAGAATAGGAAATCCAACTTAATATCCTTAAATTCAAACCAGTAGTCAGAGTGAGCACATTTTCACAACCTTTAATACTTCAATGGAGAGAAAACAGCATACTGGAAATCAGTACAAGGCAAGTGACACTTTTTTTTTTTTTTTAGTTCCTCTCAGTCTACAGAGGAATTTTAACCTATTTAATTTTAATACTTACAGTGTTTATTGTTGCCCTTCCCCCACAAGTACTCTCCCTCAGGGAAGTTAGATAATTAACTCAAGGTCTATTGGCCTCGGGGCAAATAGCTCTGTGGTTCAAGTCCACCCACTCTGCTATTCTGCATTGTAGTGAGGATGGATGATCACCTTCCCTGGAAAGAGATGACCTTTCATATGCATTTGGGGGTAGCCCAGAATATCCCATGGGGAGGAAGTAGCTGTTTCTCTTTGCTTATCTACAGAGAGGTCTACTGTATGCACTTCTGCAGAGAGTACATATACTAATATACTGGTACTGGCTTTATTACTGAGTCTTAACAAGTAAATTTAAGAACAATATCTCCAATAAGGGTTTAATCTCCAAAACTTATAGGGAACTCATACAACTGAACAAAAGGAAGATAAACAGCCGACCTGTTTGGCTCAGTGGATAGAGTGCTGGCCTGGGGACTGAAGGGTCCCAGGTTCGATTCTGGTCAAGGGCATGTATCTTGGTTTTGGGCGCAGCATCCCCAGTAGGGGGCATGCAGGAGGTGGCTTATTGATGTCTCTCTCTCATCATGTTTTTGGCTCTCAATACCTCTCCTTTCCTCTCTGTAAAAAATCAAAATACTTAAAAAAATAAAATTAAAAAAAGGAAGATAAACAATCCAATCAAAAAATGGGCAAAGGACCTAAATAGACACTTCTCAAAAGTGGACATATAAAAGGCCAAGAAACGTATGAAAACATGCTCAAAGTCACTAATCATCTGAGAGATGAAAATCAAAATGACAATGAGGTACCATCTCACACCCGTCAGAATGACTATCATCAACAAATCATCAAATGACAAGTGTTGGAGAAGATGTGGAGAAAAAGGAACCTTCTTGCACTGCTGGCTCTTGCACTGCTGGTGGGAATGCAGACTGGTGCAGCCACTGTGGAGAACAGTATGGAGTTTCCTCAAAAAAACTAAAAATGGAGCTCCCATTTGACCCAGTAATCCTACTTCTAGAAATATATCCAAAAACAAAACAAAACAAAACAAAACTACCAATCAGAAAGGATATATGCACCCCTATGTTCATAGCAGCACAATTTACAATAGGTAAGATTTAGAAACAGCATTAAGTGCCCATCAGCAGATGAGTGGATTAAAAAACTGTGGTACATCTATACAATGGAATACTACGCTGTGGTAAGAAAAGAAGGAATTCTTACCAGTTGCAACAGCATGAATGGAACTGAAGAGCATTGTGGTAAGAGAAAACAAGCCAATGGGAGAAAGATAAATGCCACATGATCTCATTCATTTGTGGAATATAATGAGCAACATAAACTGGTGCACAAAATAGAACCAGAGTCACAGAAGCATTGAACAGACTGTCCAACCTGTAAGGGAAGACTGGGGGAGGGGGAGGGAAAGGTGAGGGGGCTAGGGCCAGTCAGGGAGAGGTCAATGGGGGGAAAAGGGAGACTTATGTAATAACTTTAAACAATAATTTAAATTAAAAAAAAAAGAACCTTATTTCGAGAAATTGATTCTCATTTCACCACAGTGCAGAAATGTGATAGGAACCTCTTCAAGAGTGACAGTGTATACTTTTGATTTCAAAGAATTAACATCTATTTCCTCCCTGCCGCCTACAATCCAGACTGTGTGTCAAGTTATATAAGCATGGCCTCTGTATTAGTTTCCTTGGGTTTTTGGACCAAATCACAAAAAAAGGAGGGGACTTAAAACATCAGACATTTTCTTTCACAATTTGCAACACTGGTGCCAGCAGCGCGAAGCTCTCTCCACCTTCTGGTGGCTCCAAGCTTTCCTTGGCTTGTGGCTGAATCTCTCTAATCTCTAAGTCTGTCTTCTCCTCTGCCTGTTTCCTTCCCTCTCTGTCTCTTAACAGGACATGTGGCATTGAATTTAGATTTACCTAGATCAATCAAGAGGATCCTTCATTGAATTGCATCTACAAAGACCCTTTTTCCAAATAAGGTCACATAGGTTCTAGGGTTTAGGAGAGTGGTTCTCAACCTTCCTAATGCCGCGACCCTTTAAGACAGCTCCTCATGTGGTGGTGACCCCCAACCATAAAATTATTTCCGTTGCTACTTCATAGCTGTAATTTTGCTACTGTTATGAACTGTCATGTAAATATCTGATAGGCAGGATGTATTTTCATTGTTACAAATTGAACATAATTAAAGCATAGTGATTAATCACAAAAAACAATATGTAATTATATATTGTGAAATATTTATTTCTAATTACAAATAAATGAAATTTTGTCTTGAATTGTAGTGTAGCATGTGTAACAATCTTAACATGACAACAGTAAACTACATTGCTACATTCTGCTACACCTAGGAGTGGTGTGTTGGGTTCCTAAGACCATGGGAAATAGGTGTTTTCCAATAGTCTTAGGCGACCCCTGTGAAAGGGTCGTTCGACCCCCAAAAGGGGTCACGACCCACAGGTTGAGAACCGTTTGTTTAGGGAATGGACATAATTTTTTGGGGGGACACTATTCAACTACTACAGTATATTTCCTAGGGAAGTTTACACCTTAATAGGAAAATTAAGTAAATTAAAAAAAAATCTATAGATGATATGGCAGAATTCTAAATAGAGGGTAATGAAGAGCCAAAGGAATGAAACACATCTCTTGCAGGGATTCAAGAAAGGCTTCACAAAGAAGGTATTCCTTTCAGCCTGGTCTGGAAATGCCAAAAAATGAAAATATAGGAGCATGAAAGCAGTGCGGGCTTCTGGAGCAGAAGTAGTACACTATATTCCATCAGCTACAGATGTGTTTTGTTTGGCTCGCACAATATTTGCCTACACAATATTTAATGAGCACTGGAATGAATTGCCAACATTTAAATCCTGGGACATCTGACACAATAATCTTGGTGTCCTGTTTCTTCTGAAAAAGTGAAGTCTCTGGCAATGTTGGGCCTGTATTAGTACAAGACACAAACCATCTGAAGCTGAGAGTAAGTACTGCCTTTGGATGGGACCTGTATGTTTCAGTTTCAAAATATCCTCCCAATTGCCTCTCGTTTACATTATCATTATGTCAAGTGTCATCTGTTGTTAATGAACTTCTGCTATTTAGGAGTAAAGACATTTTATCTGTCTTTGTTAAAAGTAGGAACATGAATAATAGAGATTTGTGATTTAAAAAAGAGTGAGAAAGCATACTTGTATATGGAAGGGAAGATTTTCTTTTTCTTTAAAATTCAAAGTGTATCTGAGGCAAAAGTAGAAATTTTTTTCCTCTTGCACACTTCATTCATTTATGTTTCCTGTGCATTTTGCTTCTGGAGCATTTAAGGTTTCAACTCTTGCCTTTACTTCTTAGATCTGGGAGGATATGTTGATAAGTAGAGAGGTTTCTACTATAGAAAATATGATCCAGTACAGTCTTTGTTGCTTTGATGATTTGTCAGCAATCTGCAGCCAATTAAGTATCATAATTTGTACCCATCAGTTTTTCCCAAAACAATTCTTACATTGACATTTTTAATATCGGGCAATTTGATCCTATTTATCCCTATTAAATTTTCTCGTATGCTTTCCAGTTCAAGAATCCAACCTATGGAGATCTTTATGACTCTTCTAAGACATAACCTAACTTTCAAAGAGTTATGTAGCAGCAAATGTATCTTCCTTCAAAGCATCGACAAAGATGTTTCAGGATGATATCCACGCCACCACACTGTAGACCCAA